>CAUYPK010028456.1:0-28455 GCA_963574355.1 Loris lydekkerianus | reverse complement strand
GAGCCTGACTAGAAGTAGATCCATCGAGCTACTTCCACGTAGCAATGACTCAGCAAGGCCCGGCCTGAAACTGCCTCTACCTAGATACAGCCAACGTGGTACCATGCCATTGGCCCAACCCTGTCACGCACCTCATCCCCCGTCTTCTTTCCCAGCCCCTTCCCCACGCTCTATATAAGTGGCTGCTTGACACAATAAAGTTGAGTTCCTGCTTAAAAAAATCTTAAGGCAGCAACAGCAAAGTATCAGCTGAATGGGCCTTCTGTGTGACTAAAGAGGTTGCACACCCACAAAGGTGCCCCTGCACACCTCCCAGCACACCATTCACACGGCTGCCTAAGCCTTCCTTCTCATACTCAGAGCCCACCACAATCCAGTGTCTACTTCCCAAGCCTCCCACAGTCCCTCTTATCCTTTGTCTTGGGTTCTAGGAAAAAAGATACCCCAACATCCTGAAATTTTCCCAGTCAACTACCAAGATGTCCTCTCTCACTGATGAAATGCTATTGTTCTAGGCTTAACTCAAACGCTACTTCCTCCATAAAGCCTTCTCTGATAGCCCCCGGGATACAAATTTTCTCCCTGTTGTCCAATGATCCCCTTATCTCACCGGGGTATTTGCTGCATTCTACTCATATGATGGTTATTTTAGTATTTGTTATACCTATTAGACCGAAATTTTCTTTTTTTCCTTGATACAGTGTCTTGCTCTGTCACCTAGGCTGGCATGCAATCTTCCTGCCTCAGCCCCCTTGAGTAGTTTTTGTTTTTTATTTTTAAGAGATGGGGGTCTCAGTCTGTCATTCAGATTGGAGTAAAGTGGAACAATCAGCTCACTGCAGCCTCAAAATTCTGGGCTCAAGTGATCCTCCCACCTCAGCCTCCCAAATGCTAGGACTATAGGCATGCATGCACCACCATGCCCAACTAGGCTGAAAATTTTTAAAGCTCTATTTCCCTTTCATTTTATATCCCCCAGCAGATCGTCTGCACTTAAAAGATGACCTCAGGGATGAATTTCATGTGTAACAGTGTCACAGGGTCTGGGTCACCTTGAGCTCCAGACTTGCCAGAGTCACTGAAATTTGTCTTTTTTTTCAAAGGAGACAAATCCAAATAGGGCAGGACAACATGATATGTGCTTTGTTAGAGGCTCCCAGGTCCTAGGGTGACCCTGGAACAAATCACATTTAGAGGCCAAAGGTATTTGTCAGGCTAGCACATGCTCCCCAGGGACTTCCCATGGATGACTAAACTCAAGGGGCTCTACAAGATAAGACTGCACAATAAGCAGCATGTTCTTCCTTCTCAATTGAAAGCAGAAAATTCTTACCGGTGTCCAGGAATCCACACTGAAGAATACTCCTCTGTCAGTATAGTTTAAGTTTCTTTCAATATCTTTAGTTAGGGATGCAGTCAAATTTCTGTGAAAGTCATTTTTCTGCACTTTTGAGCTACTGAAGAGAGAGGAATAAACGGTTAAGACTGAGAAGACAACCAACCCCCTGAATAACTGAGCTGAAGAAGGCAAAGTGAATCGCATGTTGAAAGACCAGTAACATTTTTATTTATTTTTAGAGACAGAGTTTCACTTTGCCACCCTCGGTAGAGTGCTATGGCATCACAGCTCACAGCAACCTCCAGCTCTTGGGCTCAGGCGATCTCTTGCCTCAGCCTCTCAAGTAGCTGGGACTACAAGCGCCGGCCACAACGCCCGGCTATTTTTTGTTGCAGTTTGGTCAGGGCTGGGTTTGAATCCACCACCCTCAGTATATGGGGCCGGCGCCCTACTCACTGAGCTACAGGCACCGCCCGACCAATAACATTTTAACATCTGAAGGTTGAAAGAACAAACGCAAAATTAGAAAAACTTCATTCCACAAAATCTTTCAGTTAATACATGCTCATTTCCGAGGCCCTCAAAAAAATTATTTCCTAGACTGGGCTCAGTGGCTGACACCTGTAATCCTAGCACTCTGGGAGGCCAAGACAAGTAGATTGCTTGAGGTCAGAAGCTCTGGACCAGCCTGAGCAACAGGTAGACCCCATGTCTAAAAATAACCAGGTTTGTGGTGGGCGGCTGTAGTCCCAGCTGCTCAGGATGCTGAAGCAAGAGGATCACTTGAGCCTAGGAGTTGGAGGTTGCTGTGAGCTGTGACACCACAGCACTCTACCAGGGGTGACAAAGTGAGACTCTGTCTCAAAAAATATATACACACACACATATCTATATATATGTTTCTTATAGCGCCAAAGTTTTACAATGGAAATAAAAGGCTTGAATTCATTCCAGATTAAAACAAACCTGTATGAGTATTTCACATAAAAGGTTAAGAAATAGGTATATAGCTGGTGGAGAAACTGGTATGCAGGTATACTAATTCATCTATTGTTTTTTTAGGGTTTTTTTTTTTTTTTTTTTTTTTGAGACAGAGTCTTACTCTGTGCCCTGGGGTTGAGTGCTATGGCATCATAGCTCACAGCAACCTCAAATTCTTGGGTTCAAGTGATTCTCTACTGCAGTCTCCCAAATAGCTGGGACTATAGGCAGCCACAACAACGCCCAGCTATTTTCTAGAGACGGGGTCTCATTCTTGCTCAGGCTGGTCTTGAACTCCTGAGCTCAGAAGATCCACCTGCTTCGGCCTCACAAAGTGTTGGGATTGAGCATGAGCCAGCACTCCAGGGTTGTCTTTTTCTTTTGAGACAGAGTCTCACTATGTTGCCCTTGGTAGAGTGTGGTGGCATCACAGTTCATAGCAACCTCAAACTCTTGGGCTTAAGCAATTCTTTTGCCTTAGCTTCTCAAGTAGCTGGGACTATAAGCACCCACCACAACGCCCTGCTGTTTTTTGTTTGCAGTTGTCATTGTTGTTTAGCTGGCCTAGACTGGGTTTGAACCCACCAGCCTCAGTATATGTGGCCAGTGCTGTAACCACTGTGCTACAGATGTCAAGCCATGTTGTTATTTTTGAGACAGGGTCTTGCTCTGTCACCCAGGCTGCAGTATAATGGCATAATCACAGCTCACTGTAAGTCCAAATACCTGGGCTCAAGCTATCTCCTGTCTTCACCTCCCAAACAGCTGGGATAACAGGCACATTCCACCATGCCCAGCTAATTTTTTGCAGAGACAGGGTATCACTGTGTTGCCCAGGTTGCTCTTGAACTCCTGGCCCCAAGCAATCCTCCTGCCTTGGCCTCTCAAAGTGCTGGGATTAGAGGAATGAACCACCATGCCTGATACTGATTTATCTTTAAAGATATGCTAGAATTAATATACAATAAAAATACATTTTCAAATTCAGAGTTTTGAACAAGCTCATAAATAAGATGGAGGAGGCAGATAGGCCTCAGAAGCAACTACGGTGGAAGCCAACAGCCATGAGTGCCAGGGATCCTGGACAAAATGCTATGAGGGTTAAGGGTTCTGGCAATCTACCTGCAAGCCCAATCGAAAGGCATTCACTTCAATTAAGAAACAAGAACAAAATTCATCTAATCCAAATAAACAATGAGGGCTTATTATGCATATTTTCAATTCCTCTCAAGTGCTAAAATTATTCTCCTTAGTAACTTTCAATGCAGCATTCTCCTTTTAAGTATCTAACTCTTGCTCACTCTTAAATATCTCAGGGGAGCCCTTACTTCTTCTAGGAGGATGCGCCTATGCCAGCATTAGGACACTCTGTTGCAACCCCAGGGCACCCTGCACTTTTCCTTCCCAACACTTATCAACGGCTACAATTACTTGTTCAGTGCCCATCCAGCCCCTAGGCCACAGTACCTGTGAGCAGAACTGTTTGTAGCTTGTTCACAATGCTATCTATAGTGCCTGAGCCAGTTACCAGTACCTAATGATTAATAATGTTTTATATTATTTACATTATTTTGTTATTTTCTCCACATCAGTAATGAGGCTGTTTCACTTGCAATCTCTTGTGTGTTTCCTGGAGTAGCACTTTAATTTCCTTCAAGAACTTTTCCTTTGCATTTACAACTTGGATGTTTGAAGACACCTAGCTTTCAATCTGTCTTGGCTTTTGACATGCCTTCCTTGCTGACCTTAATCATTTCTGGGTTTTGATTTAAAGTGAGAGGCATGCGACTCTTCCTTTACTTGGATACTTAGGAGGCCACTGTAGGGTTAGTAATTGGCCTAATTTCAATATTGTTGTGTCTCAGGGAATAAGAAGGCCCAAGGAAAGTCCATGGAGCAGTCAAGACACATAATATTTACCAATTAAGTTTACCATCTCATATGGGTACAATTCATGGCACCCCAAAACAATTACAATAGTAACATCATTGGTCACAGGTCATAACAGACCTAATAACAGACATTATAATAATAAATGTTGAACTTATGAGAATTAACAAAATGTATCAGAGATGTGAAGTGAGTACATGCTATTGGAAAAATGTTACTAATAGCCTTGTTCGATGTAGGCTTATCACAAACCTACATTTTATAAAAAGAGCAGTCTCTGTGAAGCACAATGAAACAAAGTACAATAAAACAGGGTATTCCTGTATTTTTTAATAATATTAATAACATTATTGAATTAATGAATGGTTTTACCTGGCTCCAGCAGGAGTTATCACCTCTTACAATATGAATCAGGCTTTCTGGCATTCTTCCAAAGAAATTACCAGAGAGGGCTTTTCCCACCTTAGGTTTTTTTGGGTTTTTTTTTTTGAGACAGAGTCTCACTCTGCTGTTCCGGGCTAGAGTGCTGTGGCATCATCATAGCTCACAGCAACCTCAAAGTCCTGGGCTCAAGCGATCCTCTTGCCTCAGCCTCCTGAGTATCTGAGACTATAGGCACCTGCCACAATGCCCAACTAGTTTTTCTACTTTTAGTTGAGACAGGGTCTTATTCTTGCTCAGGCTGGTCTTGAACTCCTGAGCTCAAGCAGTCTACCTGCCTCAGCCTCCCAGATTGCTACCATTATGTGAGCTTTCTCGCCCAGCCAATAAATACTTTTTCAGGGTGAAATTTGGTTTACATTTGTAAGTAACAACAAAAATAATGATAGTAATAATAATACTAACTACCAGTTAGTGAACTACTATGTGCTAAATGTTTTACATTCACTATTGTACGTAATCTGTGCCATAATTCTGGGAGCATGGATGTGGTTTTTTTTCCAATTTGCAAATGGAGGAAATAATGGCCCAATTAAAAAAAAAAAAAAAAAAAAGCAATTTACTTAAAAATCACACAACTATAAATGGCAGAGCTAGAATTTAAACCTTTATCTATCTGTCCACAGATCCCATGCTCTCAATCTACAAGGTATCTATTCCCAGGGTGATATTCTTTCTTTTTTATTTTTATTTTTTGCAGTTTTTGGCTGGGGCTGGGTTTGAACCCACCACTTCTGGCATATGGGGCTGGTGCCTTACTCCTGTGAGCCACAGGGGCTGCCAGAGATTTGATTCCCTTCCCTTCCCTTCCCTTCCCTTCCCTTCCTCTTTCTTTTCTTTTCTTTCTTTCTTTCTTTCCTTCCTTTCCTTCCTTTCCTTCCCTCCCTCCCTCTCTCTCTCTCTCTCTCTCTCTCTCCTTTCTTTCTTTCTTTCTTATTATTGGTACACAAAGAACCAGGTTACTTTGCATGCAATTGTTAGGTATAGTCCCTCTTAAAGTTGTGTCCCGCCCCCAAAAGGTATGTCACACACCATGACGCCCCCACCGCTCCCCTCCTTCCCTCTCTCTGCCCTTCTCTTCCCCCACCCCCTCCCTCCTTCCCTCTGTTTGCTCTCCCCTTCCCTCACCCTGAGATATTCTTTTTTTATGAAAAATTTTAGAATCTACTTACCCCTGGGTAGTGTTTTTCTGGCCACTGCATGTAATGAACAGAGGGTTCTCAGGTAGATTGCAGCCACTGGAGAAATAGTCAAATGAATTAAGCATTTTTCTAATTTCTTTTTCAAGCATGAATTTCCCTGAGAGTCAGTAATGTACTTCAACCACCTCCAAAAAGGCTTAAAGTGCTCATAACCTAACTATACAGGACCAATTAAGAGCCAAGTCCTCATAGACAAGGGTGGTATTATGGTAATACAGGCAGCTCCACACAACCCAGCCCCCAGACTCACAGCCATCCTCTTCCCTTCTGCTGAGCTGCTCCATGGGGACATGAAATATCTCAGAATCAGAGACAGTGGTAGAAACTGGTTCCCAATTACATCACCTTCTGCCCAGTTATGCCCATTTATGCCCAAATATGTCTGAAGTTCTCAATTTCATTTCTTAAAAAAATTCTATAAATTCAATATATAAATAGGTAATGAAGGTATCCCCTTTTACAAGTGGAAAGGCTTCCGAGAACGTTAAGGGATGAACTGTTTTGAGTACGGTCTTTGCCCTAAGTCTGAACAGAAGCATCAAAGGAGTGGGCATTAACACTAGAAGAGTATTTTGGAATGAACACAATTTTTAAGGAAAAGAAGATTTGTATGGAGGTCACAAGGGAGGCTCAGCATAGTCCAAAGGCAGTTAGTATAGAGTGTAAGGGTGAGAAAAACTAGGTGCAGAAAAGGAATTTAGAAAGGAGGTAGGAAGAAGCTGAAGGCAAACTTTTCCTGTCAAAATCTTTCTTCGGGCCAGCTTGGAACTTCTCTCTTGGCATCCTCTTTTCTCTCCCACCCCCAGGATTCAGAAGGCAGTCTTACAACATTAGTATGATATTTACAAAAACATTTTGAGGTAAGGAGAGTTCTGGGAAAGTAATTACCACTATTTCACTGTCTCTTTAGGAAAATACACCACGAGCACCACATAACATAAATGAGCTTCATAAGATAACCTATTACTATTAAGTTGGAAATACCTGTTATTTTGAAAATATTTATATTTTTCCTTTTGTCATGAATTTGTGTGGTTTCTCTTTGGAGTCTCCAAATTTCTCAAAAATTCCTGTAAGTTCTAACAAAGCTTTCTTTGTATATGTGTGTAAAAAAGCAATCAATTCATGGAATTTTATGCCTTGGTCAAATGAGACAAGGAATCAAAGACAAGAAATGTTACTTGTCAATTATTTCTCCCTAATTAAAGAGTAAGGCCCAGCTATGTATCATTCCTGAACTAGTTGGAGAACTGAACCAAAAACAAACACCAAAAATGGTTTTCCAGTTTGAGGATTGTTACACATGGGTTACATAAAACAAGTAAATGCAGGTCATTCACTCCAGCAAGGCATGTGTTATGAATCCTTCCGATATAAACTTAACTTCCCTCTCATAATAATTATAATAATAGTAGCCAGCATTTATTAAGTGCTTACTACAAGCTAAGCTTTTTACATGAGTGATTTCATTCACTCCTCACAACAATCCTCTGATAAAAATAGTATCACTGTCCTCATCTTACAAATGAAGAAACTAAGGCTTAGGGAAGTTTAGCAACTTGTTCCAGATAACTCAGTAGTGAGTGGCAGGACTCACAAATTCCAAAGCCCATCCTCTATCTAACCATGCTGGCATGCACCTAAAAACCCACAGCCACAGAAGGATGGCATAGAGATTTTACTTGAGGTTTATTTCACTGTCACAAATGGCACACATGTTTTTTATCCCTGCCAAATTGTTACTCATTGAGTCTTAAAAACAAGTTTACTAAATACAAAGCTAAGGTCAAATTTATTATCAATGGGAATTTAGTTTCGAATCATCAGGATATATAATTATGGTTAACATTATTTCATTACTTGCAAATGCTTATGAGGACAAACAATAGTGTGGACTCCCAAGCATAAAAAAGCTTCTTTCCGATTGCTGGTGACACAGCCTAAGCTTCGGGTGCTGTGCCAAGGGTGTTTTCATACCCAAGCCTGCATCCCAACCCTGTTCAGGTCAGCAATGGGGAGAGACTGCATCCCCCATAATGTGTTAGAAATGAGTCCTCAGAGAAACATTAGTACCCCAAGATCTAGAGCAGAGGCCCTCAAACTTTTTAAACAGGGGGCCAATTCACTGTCCCTCAGACTGTTGGAGGGCCAGAATATAGTTTAAAAAAAAAAAAAACTATGAACAAATTCCTATGCACACTGCACATATCTCATTTTGAAGTAAAAAAACAAAACAGGAACAAATACAATCACACTGCCTCATGTGGCCCACAGGTTGCAGTTTGAGGACCTCTGATCTAGAGTCGATGAAAACCTAATGATCTGCTACAGCTGGGGGTGGAGACAACCCCAGTCTACCCTGATGTACAGTTGCTCTAAGTCTCTGATTAACACCTGTCCTGAGCATGGTCAGGAAGAGAAGCAAAGGAAATGAGATTAACTGTCCTATCTGGGTGAGATGCCGAATTTCCACAGAAAACTGTGCTTTATAAGTGCATTTATTTCTGATTTTATTTTGGAGTGTATGTTTAGGGGCATGTACATGGGGTTCTGTTTACATGTGTTTTAAACCCTCAAACCCTGAGAGGTCAGTTGGGGTGGAGAGATGAGTCACCACAAGCCTGTTGCTACAGTAAGAACACAGTGCAAACCCAATCTGGGGCTTTGGAGAGATGCACTCCAGCCCCCAGTATGGATTTTCCCAAAAGTACTTCATTCCTTCCTGCCTGCACCATTTGTCACAGACCAAAAATTCTGTAATAGATATCTCTCTATTCCTAAAACATCAGAGGCATCAAGCCAGCCAACTGGATGGGGTTAGTCAAGTTGTCATTGTTGTTGCTGTTTTTGAGACAAACTTTCATACTCTATTGCCCCAGGCTAGATAGTCAAGTTTTTGAGATGACTGAGTTTCTATTCTTTTCCTCCTTAAACAGGTTAAGAAAGCACTTCATGATTTTTTTTGGTTTTGTTTATATTTGATAAGTTGAAAAACCCAAGAGTTATGTTAGGGAATGAGGTAGAAAGGCAGGAGCTATACCTAGAGTCATAATTTACCTGGTCCCGTTCTCTAGCATAAAGCTTGTTAGACGATAAATATTAGTGGTCCAAAATGCCATATCATCCAGTCCTCCAAGGAAATACTCTTGGAATTGTTCTACCAAAAATGGGGACTTGGTAGAGTAAGTGGGATAAAGCTTTGGCAGAAAGAAAGAAAAATAAATCAATAAGGAGCTTTTCCTGGTATTTTTATAATCTGTTAAACTAAGATTTGGAAGAATGAGGCCTTTACCTTGGAAACAGCCAACATTTCACCATGCCTGTAATACAAACAATAATTTTGACTATAAGTCGAAGTTTCTAACAGAAAAATGAAGCAAATAATGACAAAAGAGTTCCATCCACCCACAGCCACTAACATGCACTTACTGCCTTTGAATAAGCAAAATACATAAAACCCAAATCCACTATCAGGAAGTTAAAACATGAAAAGTGTGCCAAGGAAGTCACAATAAAATCAGTCTAAACTTTCTTCTGGGTTACACTTACATTTCCAAGAACTGAAGGTAAGAACACTCAACAATTACATCTTTGGTGATGGCCTGATGACCATAAAGTTTCTCATAAATTCCCAGTAGATCTTTGACAGGCACATACCTGAAAACATAGAATAAAATAAGAGCTGTTTGGATTCTGAAGTTGAAGATTAAGCAGCACCGGGTGCCGCCAGTCACTCCCAGATTATATACATCAGGTACCATACAAAGTTCTTTACATGCTCTAGGCATTTAATCCTACCAGTGACCCAAAGTGGTTAGTATTATTATATTCCATTTTATGTAAGAGGAAACTAAAGCACAGAAAAGCTAAATGATCCAATGATGCAAAGGAAACAACTGGTCCCTTAATCAAATATTGATGAAAATACACTCAGAGATTTGAAACTATAAAGTATAAACTGAGTGCTTAATTTTGTGAATCAGAGTTTAAAAAGCAATTTAAAGTATGTTCATTCTCTTGAGTTGAATTTTTCTCAAGAACAATTTTAAAAACACCAAAAATGGCTCCTCACCCCAACATCTTAATTTCAGAGTAGACATCATAAAGTAGTGAAAAGAATTCTAAGTCAGGCTTTTGGTTCACAGATATTGGTCATTTCACTTAGAAGAAGAGCAGCATTTAAGAATTAGATTTATACACTTGGTACCTGTAAGATTAGTGGTTAAGGGCACCAGCCACATGCACCAGAGCTGGCAGCTTGGAATCCAGCCTGGGCCTGCCAAACAACAATGACAACTACAACCAAAAAATAGCCGGGCGTTGTGGCAAGCACGTGTAGTCCCAGCTACTTGGGAGGCTGAGGCAAGAGAATTGCTTAAGGCCCAAGAATTTGAGGTTGCCATGAACTGTGATACCATGGCACTCTACCGAGAGTGATAGCTTGAGACTCTGTCTCAAAAAAAAAAAAAAAAAAAAAATTAGACTTACAGGAAATCTTTTATCTTAATTTTGACATCCTCAGAATACATAAGACAAAAATTACAAACTAATAAAATCTGGTTTTAGAGTGTTTACAAGAAAGAAGTGATTGAGATGCTCATTTTTCATAGGAGCACTGAAATGGCTTTCCAAATAAAAGTAGCTCAAAAGACTAGACAAAATTAAAAAATATTTTTTTAATGAATCACTAAGCTAGCAAAAAAGTAGAAATTTTCCAAAGGCCAAAAAACTAACAGAAAATGAAAACTTTAGGAGGTCAGGGAGTGAGAAAGTCAGCTTTCCCCCTGAGGACATCTGCCATACCCCAGGAACCTAAAGGGATTTCGATGGCTGTATAGAACGCAGGAGACGGGAGACAGAGCATAGGAACTGCCCATAGTGGCCATCTCAGAGAAGATTCCTACATTCAACCTAGGACACAAAAGCCTCTTCTGCATGAGCATCAGCTAGAAGTAAACCAACGTACGAACAAGGACAGCACTGTTTTCATCTTGGCATTGGAGAAAAAAAAAATCTGTGTCCAGAATTAGTAACCACTAGTCAGTCCCACAAATGTTTTGTCCTGCATTTGTGTCACTTGAGTAGTCTGAAAACTTTAAGGGTCGAATGTAATTTAAAAGGGTCCCAGGATAACAGTGCCTCAAGGCAACCTGCAGAAGCCAAGATAAAACCTCTCAGGAGAAATGCAACTCTATCTTGAGCCCCAAGTAATTCAAGTGCCACAGAATATAACCAACAGATGACCTGCATAACTAGTCATTTCAGATAAAGTAGATTTTAAGGTAGCAAGCATTATTAGAGATGAAGAGGGTCATTATATCATGGTAATAGGCTCAATCTGCCAGAAAGGTATGATTTCAAAATTGGATGTACCTAACAATATACACGGGCTGTCCAGAACGTACCCACCCATGTACTATGGAAAATAGAGACATATATGGCTGGATACTTTCCAGACAGCCCTCATATATTCAAAACACATATAGCAAACTTTAAAAGAATTAGAAAACAAATTGAAAAATCCTCCATCACAGGGAGAGTTTTTTTAAAACTAATTTTCCCCTCAATAATCATTAGATCCACTTGATAAAAAGTAAAAAATAAATAGTGATGCTTTCTTATTTATAGCTTACAAATATTTTGACTTAAATAGTAAATTTAATAAGTTAGAGCTAATAAGCATATATACATCAAACCAAAAATTGGAAAATTAACATTCTTTTTAAGCATACCTGGAATATTTATAAAAATCAATCCTATTCTGGGGTATAAATCAAGATTCAATGGATTTCACAGGATCAAAAAATGTAGTAGGAAGAAAATAAATATGAATAGAAAGTAACAAAATATGGGCAGTACCTGTGGCTCAGTGAATAGGGCATCAACCCCATATACCGAGGGTGACGGGTTCAAACCCGGCCCCAGCCAAACTGCAACAAAAAAATAGCCAGGCGTTGTGGCAGGTGCCTGTAGTCCCAGCTACTTGGAAGGCTGAGGCAAGAGAATTGCCTAAGCCCACGAGCTGGAGGTTGCTGTGAGCTGTGATGCCATAGCACTCTACTGAGGGCAACAAAGTGAGACTCTGTCTCTTAAAAAAAAAAAAAAAAAAAAAAAAAAGTAATATAATAGAAATAGTAATATAATAGAGAAAAATGAGCCAAATATTGATTCTTTAAAATAATAAAAGAAATATTAAACAATATTAATTGTCAAAAAATATACGAGAAGACAGGTTAAACAACATTATGGTAATAAAAGAAACGTTCAGTACAAATAAAACTTGAGGAAAAAGGGTAATAAAAGCATATTATGAATAAACTTATGACAAAATGTTTAAAAACTTAGATGAAATAGAAAATTCCCAGAAAAACAGAAAATTGCTTAAGAAAAAATTTTAAAACTATACAGTGCTGTAACCATTAAGGAAGTTTTAAAAAAGTCCCTACAAAGAAAAGAATAGTCCTACACAGCTTTACAGGCAAGTTCCACCAAATATTCAAGTCATCAGTGTTCTAACATTATGAAACTTCTGGAGAATATAAAAAGAAAGAATAATCCTCACCTAATTTCATGAAGTCAGCACACCTAAATCAAACAAAGAAAAATAAAGGAAAACTACAGTACAAACTCAACCTATATATGTAAAAACCCCAAATAGAATGGATGCAAAGAATGTAAAAAGGTATATTATGACAAAAGTGATTTAACTCAGAAGGTAAAGTTTGATTAATATTAGCATATTAGGGGCCAGGTGCGTTGGCTGATGCCTGTAATCCTAGCACTCTGGGAGGCCAAGGTGGGTGGATTGCCTGAGCTCAGTCACAGGTTTGAGACCAGCCTGAGCCACAGCAAGTCCTCATCTCTAAAAATTGCCAGGCATTGTGGTGGGCGCCTATAGTCCCAGCTACTCAAGAGGCTAAGGCAAGAGGATTGCTTATACCCAAGAGTTTGAAGTTGCTGTGAGCTGTGATGCCACCGAGGGCAACATTAAAAAAAAAAAAAAAAGCTGATAGGAGCGCGTGTATAAATTGTGAAGACCATTTTGAAAAAAGCAAAGTTAAACATACATAAGCCCTGTGATCCAGCTATTCTGGTGATGTTTACTCCAGAGGGATTTCCCTCTGGTGCATGAATGTATGTATAAGAAATGTTCATACACAACACCACGTGTAATGCAAAAACACTTATAATTACTTTTATGTGCATCAACATTAAAATGGAGTAACTTATTTCAGTATGTCCTTACAGTGGAGGATCACGTAGGAGTGAAAATGAATGAATTAAAAGCTAAATAGATCAGTATGATTAAATCTCAAAAACATAATTTCGAGAAATGTGTAGAATACGTCCTTTGAAATTCCATTTATCTAAAGTAACAACTCATATTATAAAAATGTGCATATGGATACATATGTATGTAGCAAAATTGTAGAGAAAAGCAACAAAATGATTAGCAGGAAACCTAGAATGGTGATTAGCCCAGGTGAGAGAAAAGGTAAAGTGATCATGAAGGAAAGACAAGGACCTTCTATGATACCAGTAACGCTCTCTTCCTTAAGGCAGGTAGTAGCTGCATAGGTGTGCATTATTTGGTATAATTCAGAATTCAAGAATCTACTTGGACTATTCTAATCTGCAATTTTTCTTTTCAAAATTTACACATGCAGAAGACTCCTAATTATATAGTAAGTTCTACTTTCTACAGAAAAGAGTTAAGATCCTAAATGCCATTTAGGTATCACATATTTGAATGTACGTTGCTCTTACCAGTGTTGTGCAAGGTAATTAAAATTAAATTCAAACTGGCTCAACACATCTCCTCCTACAGAATGAGAAAAATTTACACGTGGTGGATTAGTGGCAATCATAACGTGCTTCTTTCAACACAAATTCGCACAAACCAGATTATTAGTTCTTCACACTGTTACACATTCCTGTTAATAGTCTTCGGTACAGGCATGTCTTTCTTTAAAAAGCAATATTTTTAAAATCTTAGCTAGCGAAACATATGAATTAAGGAAAAATCAGCTGGGCACAGTGGCTGACGCTGGAATCCTAGCACTCTGGGAGGCTGAGGTGGAGGATCACTTGAGTTCAGGAGTTCAAAACAGCCTGACCAAGAGCGAGATCCACATCTCGACTAAAAATATTAAAAATTATCCAGGCATGGTGGTGCATGCCTATTATCCTAGCTCCTCAGGAAGCTGAGGCAAGAGAGACCCCAAGAGGTTGAGGTTGCAGAGAGCTATGATGACACCACTGCATTCTCACTCCAGCAACAGAGCAAGATTCTGTCTCCAAAAGAAGACAAAAGAAAAAAGAAAAAAAAAAAAAGAAAAGAAAATTATCCATATAAGCAAACAATGTTTTGTTTTTTTTTTACTTTAAGGAAAGATAGACCATAAAAGTTATTTTAAACAAACACTATTCACCATCAAGTTTGTATATTTAAAGATAATTTACTATAATTTAAAGCAAAAGTATTAAGAGATTAGGAGACACTAGGTAATGAATTTTTATCCCATATAAAAGTACAGGTTTTCTAAAATTATGACATACATCAATGATAAATTTTTTTAACAAAAAATACATATAGATTTTTTAGAAATGTAACTCTATGTTAAATTTGGCAGATCTGTACTCTAAAAAAACTGGAATATTAAAATAGAAAGATAGGGCTGGGCGCGGTGGCTCATGCATGCAATCCTAGCACTCTGGAAGACTAAGGCAGGTGGATTGCTTGCGCTCACGAATTCAAGACCAGCCTAAGGAAGAGCAAGACCCCATCACTATTAAAAATAGAAAAACTGAGGCAAGAGGATCATTTGAGCCCAAGAGTTGGAAGTTGCTGTGAGCTGTAACGCCATGATACTCTACCCAGAGGGACAGCTTGAAACTGTCTCAAAAAAAAAAAAAAAAAGAAAGAAAGTATGTATATATCTTCCATACATGTATCTGGAAAAAAAGAAAGGAAGTATGCATATATCTTCCATACATGTATCTGGAAAACACTGCAAAACATAAAAAACATACATAGTTAAAGAACATAAGTGATTTCATTATAAGTGAACTGTAACACAGGAAAGTAGTTGGCAAACGTAAATAGACAGTACCAAAATCCCCAGCCGAATGAGCCTCAGAATAAGAGCCTTGAAAATCAATCTGAAAAAGAAAGAGAACCATCTGGTGTTTATCACAAATGGTAGCCCAAACTCTTACCCCACCGTCAAGAGAGTACTGGGAGATGACAGCCTATCCCAATGAATTGCTGAAGATGCATATAGGTGGACTCAATCCTCACACTAACATTTTATTAGTAAAAAAATTATATTGGTATCTGAGTTGTACGCATAATGTCTGGTAATAAAACTATTGCAAAGCTATTGTAGACAATTATGCCTTATAGGATATGTATAAAAATTAGAGTCCAAGTTTAAATTACAAAAAGAATGAAATTAGTATCAATTAATGACCACAGGAGCCTTCCAGAAGCTAAGTCACCAAGTAAAAAAAAAAAAAAATCACAATTTTCAGTATAAAATATGGCATTTTCATACAGAAAATTAGAAAAAAAAAAAGTGGAACCGTTAACTTTTAAATAGAACCACGTGGCTGATGTCCTTATTAAGGCACACGGCTTGATCGAAGCATAAAATTTCTCAAATATTTTTATGACTCGAACAGAACACCACATCTATCACTATTTTCAGTGCACACGCATCATTCTGCTCTTGTGGATGAATCTACCCAGGTGGCAAGAAAAATAAAAGGAACAAACTGGAAAAGATAGAACTCTAACCAAACGCTGCTTTAGGCAAGAAGTCTTGTTTGCACGTGCCATTTGAATAACCTAACATTTTCCGTTCCTTTAAAAGGGTCAGTTTTTGATCTTGGGTATGACAGTATCACTCCCATAAAGTCATTAACCATAAAGAGATGTACTCACAGCTCCCATCGTCCTAAGGAATCCTTGCTCAATACCCAAGCTATGCCAGCTGACATCTGCCACCATGTGAGAGGTAATTCCAAACAAGAAAGCCACCAGTTTCTCTGTATCCTGCCAAATAAGCAAATTAGAGTCACATGTGTTTGAGTATTTTATAACAACAATAGTCCTCTTAAAAGTTTTAGTAAACGTAACTTCATTTCCATTATTGAGACTTAATAGGAAGTTAGAGACAGGTACATTGTAGTTTCTAGTTATCAAAAATCAGATAAGAACTTTTGGAAAAGTTCTGTAGAGGCTTAGAAGTGCTTTCATATTAATTACTATCAGAGCAAAATGACCAAGTGACATACTCCCAACTTTTTTTTAAATACAGCTTATTCAAGTATTAACCAGCCATCTGCTACGTCTCAAGTACTGTGCTTGACATTGAAGGTAGAATGGTGACTGGCTCTTACAGAGTCTACGGAGAGAGTACAAAAGCAGTACTGAGCAGGTTTGGATCTGAATTTTTAAGGATCAGAAGGCTATGCCTACCTTTTCCCAGGGAAGAGGATATTTGTCTCGGATGTAATGAATGCTTGCATTAAGGAACGGAGTCCAGTGAGTGCTTTCAGACACACTGTGGAATTTTCCTGACAAAACAAAAACAGGGCTCTGGATTCTTTCTTAAAATATGGAGCACCTCAGTCAAATCTTCCACCACCGCCCACTGTGCTACCAGGTCCGTTCTCCTCTTTCCCTCCAAGCCCCTTAGTTTCTTCCACTGAAGTTCAAAGGAAGCCTCCAAGTGTCAGCTGAAATTGTGGAACAGGCCTTGCACAGTCTGCTGGATGACAGGAGCCCTACCATAAGAGGCAGGAGCCTAAGCTGGCTCACAGCCTCTCACACCACCTGGTTAGAACAGAGGCTACGAGGACTTCCATTTCTGTTCTTACAGCTAAGGAGACAAGTTTTTTGCTCATTGGGATTTTTAAAAAATAGACTTTTTGTCCATCACTTTAAGCTCCCTAAAAGTACAAAACACAAAAAGCAGATACTCCAAAGGCATTCAAGGATCGGAATCTATAATAATTGTTTTAAAATGCCCAGGTCCCTGTGACTATTTTACAAAAGGATCCTTTGAACGGGCCCAGTACATGCCCCATGTAGCTCCTTCTTCCCACAGGAGGGGTAGAAAAGACAAGAACTGGCATCTATTCTAAATTTCCAAGTGTCACAAATTCTTCATGGGGTTCCAAATGTTACGGGGGCAACTGAGAACAAAACTCCAGAGTTCATACCCTTCAGTTCAAATTTTTTATGCTGTTGCTAAAGCAAAAATTACATAACTAGTTTTAAGTCATTGTTTTCCTGAAAATGATTTTAAAGAAGTTGAAACTAAGAAATTTGATTTGCTCCAACAGTTTTCTTAGATATAAAACTTTAAATAATTCCTGTTCTCCAAAATTTAGTTACAAATCCAGAATTAAGTATAGTAGTCAATCTTTTGATTAACCTCCTTTTAACCAAACTGCCAGATGAACCAAAGCTTTCTGGACCCTCTGTAAGTCAGACAAACTATAATAGAAACAAAAAAGAAGTCCCGCCAGGGCATGGTGGACTTGACAGCTAGCAAGCCAATGTCTAGAGGCCTGAGCTCATCTGTCCACACCCTCATACCACGGCTTGCCAAGGGCCACCAGATCTGTTTCTAATGCTGTTTAAACCAGTTTTTCTTGTTGTTGTAATTATAAAAGTTAATTCAATATTAAGTGGCTCAGCACCCATAGTTCAGTGGTTAGGGCACCGGCCACATACACTGGGGCTGGCAGGTTTGAACCTGGCCCGGGCCTGCTAGACAACAATGACAACTATAACAGATAAAATAGCCAGGCGTTGTGGTAGGTGCCTGTAGTCCCAGCTACGTGGGAGACTGAGGCAAGAAAACGGCTTCAGCCCAAGAGTTTGAGGTTGCGGTTAGCTGTGATGCCACAACACTCTACCAAGGCAAATATAGTAAGACTCTGTCTAAAAAAAAAGGAGAATTCAATATTAAGTGAACTGATGAAATATAAGAACAAATAGCTTTTTCTTTGGCAACTAAGTAGCTAAGTAAGCTAAGTACTTCCCAAAGATATAATTAGAGTGAATCAACAAAGAAGAAAAAAGACACTATTATTGAATTATGAAACAAGGTAAAATTTGGGAAAAATCATAAAAAATCTAAGAAAAATCTGTACTCAAAACTGCTGGGAGAATGGGGACCGAAGACCCCATTCTTGGCAAGGGAAAGCATCCCCAGAAAAAGAGGAAAATTAAAAAGTAAGCTGACTGAGTCAGATCAAAGAAAAGTCAGGTAGGAGCCCAATTTGTGAATACCACCACCTTAGATGTGTGTAAGATTTGACAACATACTATGCGCTCACGCCAACAACAATCCAGTGAAGAAGCAGGTAAATACAAAGTCACTGACCCACGATAATGGAAAATGCATCGTGCCATTATTATACATATACACATTTTAAAATAATACCTCTTCCTACTAACCAAGTAAAAGTGACGTTTTTTGGTCTACAAATCTTCATCTTACCTCCTTTACAGATGTCAGGGTAAAAAGAATCAGGAAACACGGTTCCAGCCTGATACGCATCCTGGTGTTCTAGTAACAGCTGCAGGGCAGGACAATATAGAGATTAGCAGGCAACAGCCTCCCCCCCTCAATTTCCAGTGATGAGAAGCTAGAACTATGATGGATATGGATGGAATAAAGGGAAAAAGAAGGCAGGCTGACAGGTAAAAGTAAACAAAGGATAAAAATCCAAACCTCCCTACCAAATACAATTGGTGATTAAGAACTAGCAAAAATCACCAATTTAGATTTTATTCCCTTTCATTTTCTCTGTTTACCTTGTGGAACAGGATTTCTTTAAGTCTATTTCACTGATCCAGAGCTGGTTTTTTGATAAGTTTTTCAATGATCCACAGTAAAATGAGAAAAATACAGATATGTGAGAAGGTGTTCAAAAATTTCATGGAAAATGCATTTTATGAAAAAGCTATGCAGCTATACTTTGCACCCAAATAAACTCATAGTAACTTATTATAACATATTGGAGCAGGATCTAGTTTGAGGCCCTAAGAAGGATAAAACATTAGTTTGAAAAAAGCCCCTACTTTTGAATTCAGCTGAAATCTAAGCAAGGACAAATACCAAATTTATGGGGAAGCATGGGAGGAGGGATGGTGAAATCACTGACACTTACAAACAGTTAATGGGGCCTGGATGCAGTGGCTCATGCCTGTAACCCTAGCACTGAGTGGCTGATGCAGGAAGATTCCTTCAGCACAGAGGTTTGAGACCAGCCTGAGTGAGAGTGAGACCCCATCTCTACTAGAATTAGAAAAATTAGCCAGGTGTTGTGGGGGCTGCCTATAGTCCCAGCAGGAGGATCTCTTGAAACCAGGAGTCTGAGGTTGCTATGAGCTGCGCTGACATGACAGTACTCTAGCCTGGGCAACAAACTGAGACTCCATCTCAAAAAATAAATTAATTAATTAATTAAATAAAATGTTTATGGGCACTATGCCCATAGAAATCAGCAATTTACAAATAATTCATGTTAAGCAGGGACAAAAATGAAGCCCGTAGCAGCAGACCATCCACATCAATTTGCAAGGAAAAAATTCATCTTGCTCATGCCCTAATTGAAAAGGGCTGAGGATCAACACAAAAACAGTAGTCAGCACCACAGACATCTCAACTGATTCAGCTCACACAATTCTGCCTGGAAAATTAAAAGTGAGCAAACCTCCCACTTGATGGTGCTAAAACTTGCACCCAGACCAGCTGCAGATAAGAGCAGAGCTTTCAATGGAACTTTAAGTAAGTGAGGTCAAAATCCTGAAGCATTTCTGCAAAGAACTGTAGCAGGAGAGAGAGCACGGCTTTCCCAGTACGATCCTGAAGACAAAACACAATCAAAGCAACGGCTTCCAAAGGCGGAAGTAGTCCAGCCAAATCACAAGCAGACCCGTCAAGAACAAAGGTCATAACAAGAGTTTTTTAGGATGCTGAAGGCATTCTGCTTGTTGACTTTCTGGAAGGCCAAAGAGTGATAACACTTATTATAAAAATGTTTTGAGAAAGTCACCGACTTTTTGAAGTCTCCGTGTGTGTGTGTGTGTGTGTGTGTGTGTGTGTGTGTATACATGTATTTGTAAGTATGTATACCTGTGCTTTAGTGTAAGATTCTATCCTTTATGCTTTGGGAACATTAAAAAAAAAAAGTCCTTGCTCTTTAAGTCAGTGACAAGTGAAAAAAATTTTTAAAAATATAAAAATATTTATAAGAATATAAAATATTCTTATTTTAAAATAACATGAAAGTAGATGGTAGGGCCTTTCTTTGAAAGGTTCTTTGGTTGACTGGCTCAGTCCATTCCAGTGTGTCTAGATGCATGCCAAAGGCTACAAGACAAAAACTACATAGTTTTTGTAGACTGTTCGAAGCTCAGAGTCTGATGTGGCCCAGCCTCCACCGTGGTGTGCTACTGCTTTTTGGCTAACACGAAAGCATTCGGTGCTTCTGCAGCAGAGGAAGCAGAGGCTCTGGCGATGCAGCTGTGACTTCCCGCACATCCACCGGCAGAGTGCAGGACATTCATTTTACTAGGGAGGAGTGTGGCTGAGGGGTGAGGTCCCAGAAGAGTCAGGCGGTGGCCTTTTATTTTCTAAAATGTATGTAAGACAGCTGAATCTACATCCAGCAAAATTCTGAACATAAGATGGCTCTGAAAGGTAGAGCATACAGATGGGCTAGGGGACCTGGGACCCAGGGGATGACACTGTGGTGACTTCTCTGGGTTTTCTATTTGCCTCATAGATCCCAGACTAGATAATGCAATGCTTTTCAACCTTGTTTGTCTCACAGCACACTTAAACCTATACTTAAACTTGCATAGCACACTTAAATTTCGTTGATTAAAAAAAAAAAAAAAAAAAAGAGTAAGAAAAAGAATATAAATACTGGGCGGCGCCTGTGGCTCAAAGGAGTAGGGTGCCAGCCCCATATGCTGGAGGTGGGGGGATTCAAACCCAGCCCTGGCCAAAAACTGCAAAAGAAAAGAAAAAAGAAAGAAAACTCAATGATCATTCTCTGCTCCAGCCAAATACCACAGACAAAACAGTAGCCAACTGTACACTACTCCATTGTTAGCCAAGGGCCAGTGAGGCCCCTGGACTTCACCATCACCAGGTTATGATTAGGTACCCAACACTGCCACCAGGGCAGAGTCAGAGAAGGCCAAGGAGGGAGCCAGGACTTTCATCTCTGCTGTCGTGCCCCCAACTCTATGCTTTGGTGTCCAGGAGAATCTGAACATCTGATTCCAACTGACAGTAACAAGGCACTGGGTCATATCAGCAGAGGCCTAGGGGAGAGTCAAGACTTTCACCTGCACCCAGCAACAAGAGACCATTTCTACCCTCCGGCACCACCGTGAGGAACAGTAACTCAGCCCTCCTCCCCAACTCCTCCACCCTGGCTGGGAAGGATTCAGAGGTCAAATGGGAAACCCTGACTTGCCCTGACTTGGCAATGAGGAGATGGGGGTACCCCCGCCCAATCCACAACCAGAGTGGTGTCAGAAGCAGCCATCTAACACAAGGTTTAGATAAGATTCAGAGTCTCATAACGTAATACCCAGGTTTCAATTAAAAAAAAAAAAAAAAAATCACTCATCATGTCAAGAACCAGGAAGATCTCAAAAGTCATCAAAAAGATAGGTCAATAGGTTCCACTGTGGGGATGGCAGAAATGTTAAAATTATCTGACACAGATTTTAAAGCAGCCATCATAAAAATTCTTCAGCAAACAATTAGGAGCCCCTCAAAGCAAAAAAATGAAAAAGTCTCGCCAAACAAATAGAAGATATAAAAACAAACCAAATGGAAACTTTAAAACTGAAAAGCATGTTAACTGAAATAAAAATCAGCATCACCATACACGGGATAAATTGGCACTGCATGCCTTCCGAGGAGATGTAGTAAGAATGCAACCTCACTCCAGCGTCCTGTGAGACTGCTACCCAGTGTGTAACTATGGACCATCAGACAAATGAAGGTACATTCTACAAAGTTACTGGATTGTATTTTTGAAAATTATAGAGGTTATTAAAGATAAGGTAGGCCTGAGGAGCTGGTCTAGACTGGAGGAAGCCAAAGAGAATTGACAACCACATGCAATAAATACCTGGACTTAGTCCTGATGTTGGGTTGGCCCTAAACCAAAAAAGAACATTATTAAGGCACCTAGTGAAATATGAATGACATCTAAGAATTGGTGATAGCATAATTTCAATGTTGACTTCCTGGGTGTCATTATTATTGTGTTTATGTAACAGTGTTCTTGTTTTTAGGAAATACACAATGATGGTAAAAGGATAAAGAATAGAACATCAGCAAGTAACAATCAAAAGGTTTAGGCCAAAAACACTATGTATAAATAGAGCATGAAAAGGCAAATGTGACAAGCTTTTAACAATCAGAAAAACTGAGTAAAGGCATGCAGAAATTTGTCTAATTATTCCAACGCTTCTTTTTTTTTTTTAAGACGGAGTCTCACTCTGTCGCCCTCAGTAGAGTGCCATGGCATGACAGCTCACAGCAACCTCCATCTCTTGGGCATAGGTGATTCTCTTGCCTCAGCCTCCCAAGTAGCTGGGACTACGGGCACCTGCTACAATGCCCGGCTACTTTTTTTTTTGTTGTTGTTGCAGTTTGGCCAGGGCCGGGTTTGAACCCACCACCCTTGCCTCAGTATATGGGGCCGGCGCTCTACTCACTGAGCCACAGGTGCTGCCCATTCCAACTCTTCTAACAGCATTAAATTATCTCAAAATAACAAATTAAAATAAGGAACTAGTTAAATAAATTACTATACATTCTGAATAATAGAAAAATATGCAATTGTTAAAAATTATTCTAAAGATCTGTTTACTGATATGGAAAGATTATGTCTGGTACATTAAATGTAAAAGGGCAAACTGCAAGCAGGGTTAGAGTGTGATTGTTTTTTGGAAAAAAAAGTGCTAATAAATACAGAGAAAATGCCTGGAGTGACACAAAGCAACACATTAATACTGGTTATCACTGAGATATTTTGTCCTTTTAGTTGTTTTTTGTTTGTTTGTTTGTTTGTTTGTTTTTTAAGGTCTCACTATGTTGCCCAGCCTTGAACTCCTGGGCTTCTCAAATGATCCTCCTGCCTCAGACTCCAGAGTACTTGTGACTACAGGTATGTGCCACCACACCCAGGTATTTTTATTTTTTGTAGACGCAGAGTGTCACTATGTTACCAAGGCTGGTCTTAAATTCCCAGCCTCAAGGGATCTTCCCACTTCAGCCTCCCAAAGTGTTGGGATTACAGGCATGAGTTACCACACTTGGCCTAAAATTAAGTTAATAATACAAGTTCAGATACATCCACTAGGAAATCACTCAGCACATACTCAGGATTGATTGTTTACATGATGAATTATGCAAATTCTTGTTTCTCCTATGCTTTTGGCCTACTTTCCATCAAGATCAATAAAGATGAAAATGAGATATAAATGTTTTTTTCCTACAGGGCCTGTTAAATTGGCAAGTAAGTTAGCTGAATATTATGACTTAAAATAGTTTATGGATACAACAAATTTCTATTACCTTACCATCCTCCTTTCCATGATGGATTAAGATTTATTGGTAATAATCTGAGCCAATTCTGATGTGAAAAAATGCTAACTATTTTTATCAAATGTTGTTATAAAAGAATCATCTTGGGCACAAAGTTTTTTGTTTGTTTTTTTGTTGTTTTTTTTTGAGACAGAGTCTCCTTTTATTGCCCTCGGTAGAGTGCCATGACGTCACAGCTCACAGCAACCTTCAGTTCTTTGCCTTTGCAGATTCTCCTGCCTTAGCCACCCAAGTAGCTGGGACTACCCGTCACAACGCCCAGCTATATTTTTGTTGCAGTTTGGCCGGGGCCGGGTTTGAACCCACCAACTTCAGTATATGAAGTTGGCACCCTACTCATTGAGCCATTGGCGCCGCCCGCACACAAAGTATTATTTAGCCACAGAATTAGATATAGTACAAAAGGTCAGAACTTGTTCATTTGAGGACCGGAAAAGATGAGTCAGATAGTCCCAGAGTGGGGAACCTTCAGCTTTTAGAGCACATGTGACCTTCTAGGTCCTTTTGATTGAATCCAACTTTTACAGAACTAATCCTTTTATTTATATCAATACATTTTTTGCTCATGTTTTTTATTTTTATTTTATTTTTTAAATGAACGTATTTAAAATACCAAAGAATAAAATAAATTTCAAGGAAATAATCCTCCCAGACTGACCGACACAGTTAGAACAGCAGTAAGCCCTAAGGATTAATTGATGACTGGTCACTCGTGATTTAGTTCTAACTTCCTCCACCTGCCTGCAGCCACTACTAAGGCTGCTTGGTGAGAGTTTATGGGGGTCCAGCATGCCAATCTGTCACCAGCTTTTGGAGTGGAATCTGTGAATAGTTGCACAGTTTAACAGTATTTTTAAATTCTGACCACTTAACAGCCCATCATGTCAAAGAAGACTAAGAGAATGCTGAAGGAAAAAGACAAAATTGTTAATGAGGATTGGGAATTGCAACATTTCTTTGTGATTCTGCAATTGCAACGTTAAATTCAGGGCTCATCAGCATCATAACACAAGGATCACAAATATTTTAAATTAGAGGGAGAGGTATGAAAGGTTGTATTACAGAAATTAAAAGATGAAAAGAAAAGGCAAATAATTCTTTCAAGCAACAACAAGACCCAGAAATAATGCCATTGAAGCAACTTATAAAGTAGCTTACACACTCAGGAAAAAGAGAAGCCATTCGGTGATGTGGAAATTGTGAAAGAATGCCTTGTCAAAGCAGTAGGACGCTGATACCATTCCAAAATACAAACTACTCTCTCTTTCAAGAAGAACCACAACTGATTGGTAGCATGAATGGGCCTTCAATCTAACAGAACAACGTCATGCAATACTTGCAAAGGAAAATATGTATCGTTCAATCGCTTTGAATGAATCAGATGATACTACTGACTTGGCACAGGTTTTATGCTTCATTTGGGCCATAATAGACGGTTTACTTTGCTATAAAGAGTACCTTGCTTTGGGCATTCTTACAACCAGAACATAGGGAATAGATAGTTTCAGCAACTTGGTAAAATTGGACTGAATTTGGTGAATTTATTGAGTATTATGTACATCCTCCATGGTAAGAAGATTTAAAAAAAAAAAAAAAAAAAGCACAGATTAAAAAAAACAAATCCAGATGTTCTCATTTCTTTTCACTGTATCTTACATCAGCAAAATATCTGTGCTAAAGCTATTATTTTAAGTGACACTTTGCAACGAGTGATTAAGTATTGTTAACTATATTCCTGCAAATACAACATGGCATAGTCAGTTCTGTAACATGATGAAGTTGAAATAAGATATTCGGTGTGGATTTGCTGTATCATTATAAAGTACATTGGCTATTGCAGGTATTAACCAAAAATTTATCTCAGTGAAAACAGATAGTTAAATTTTATGAAGAACAGAATCAACAATGTGAATTATTGAAAGAAGATTTCTATAGCAGTGTAGCATTTCTGCGTGATACGTCAAAATTATTTGAATTTTTTTGCAAGGTGAAGTGATATCATATGGGGCAAAAAAAGTCAAGCATTTTTGGAAAAAGCTTTTAACATTGTCTAGACTGGAGGGCATAAGCCTAGCTTACACCATCAGCCTAGCTCACACCAACCTCAAACTCTCTGGTTAAAGCAATCCTCCTGCCTCAGACTCCCAAGTAGCTGAGACTACCAGCATCTGCCACAACACCTGGCTGATTTTTTCTATTGTTAGTAGAGATGGGGGGGGGTCTCTCTCTTGCTCAGGCTGGTCTCGAACTCCTGAACTAAGGGAGTCTCCTGCCTAGGCTCCCACAGTGCTAGAATTACAAGCATGAGCCACCCCGTCTGCCCAAAAAGAGCTTTTTTCAAAACACTTCTTCAAAGGGAAATTTGGGGTGAACATTTTCCCCAATTAGCAAAGGTCATTGATGATATATGTGAATCATCTGAAGACTATGCAGCTGTCAGAGAACTATTAATCAGAGACTACAGTGAAAGGTTCAGTGACTTTGAGAACCATGACATCACACTCAAATTAGCATTTCAGCCTCACCTAGTTAATATTACCAAAGAACCTAAAGAATTACAGATGGAATTGATTGAGCTCTTAGTAGACAACCTCTTATTATTTGATGCTAAGAAAGATTCAGTTGAGATATGAAAAAATGCAGTAGAATACCCACCTATGCCCTCGGCAACATGCCTGACAAATGCTTTCTTGCTTTTCAACCACTTATTGCTGTGAAGCTACATTCTCCTACCTAACTCAATCAAGATGCACTTAAAGTCACAAATGACTGATACTTGTCTAGAGGATCAACCAAAACTGTGGACCTCCATGCTGCAACCAAATATTCAAATGCTTTCCAACCACAAAGTCATTAAAAGGTTGGTTAGCTTGAAATTAACAAGTAGTTTTCATTTTTTTGAAATTAAGTACATAGTAGATTTTTGAAAAGTAATGTATAATTATATCTAATTGAAGTTTCTTGAATGTAGCCTTATTTGATTACAGCTGAATTAATGTGGCCTTCTAACATGAAAAGCTTCCCCACCCCTGAGATCCTAGTCATACCAGGATATAATACAATATAATAGGAGAAGTTGGAAGGAATACCTCAATGGATACTTTACATAATAAATAATTCTTTCTTCTCTTAATGATACAATTTGTATACAACACACAGTAACAAGAAGTAGAAAATAGAGGATTTCCCTTAAGAATGACCTCTCTTTATAAAAACAAAAAGCTGCACCATTAAAAAATATTCTTTCTCAAATATTTTTCAGATTATGATTCATATCATTAAAATCCTTAAATTTTAAAATGTGATTCATATAAAATATGTATAAAATATTCAAGTAACACTTGGAGGAGATGTATGCCTTTTAACCATACTATTTTTTAAAAACCATAATATTAATGTTTCATAAAGAAATAAAAATGACTCTTAAAAATTACTGCTTAAATATCTGGTATGCACTTTTATTATGTGGTATCTACAGAACAAAGTTAATGCACAAGGAATAAAAGAAAAATCAAGCTTTATACCTCTTTGTAGTTAACACGCCCATTTTGAAGATGGAGAAACTCCAGGGCTCTGTGTCCTGAGAGAAAAGATATACATAAATCAAGTTCAACCAAAACTGAAAACAAAACTTACTAGAGATATTTTTTGGGGAAAACCTATAGTTTTATAACTATAACTGCCAAGGAAGCAGGAAGTGAAAATTACATTTGCATTCACTTATAATTTTTTAGGCACTATTAGATTGGTACATTGTTTATACTTTTATAATACTAATCAAATGTACATGGTAATTTAAAGTTTCTGCTTAACTAGCTCAACAACCCTGGGCAAGTTATTTAGCCTTTCTAGGCCTCATTTCCCTATGAAAAATTGAGTAAAAAAAAAAAAAAAAAAAAAACCCAGCTTCTAGGCTGAGAGAATCACAGAAAATAAACACTAAGTGACAAGCACTAAGTGACACATGGAAGGAGGGCAAGAAAAAGAACTGTCATCATCATGTTTTGCCTCAGAACTAAGGTAGATAAGTCTAAGTAGAAAATATGATATAGGCCTAACCCCTGGGCTGAATCACAATTCCCCCAGATGATTTTTACGTCACTGGACCACTTTGAAAGGACGAAATCATCTCAGGTCACCTAGTCCTAGATGGCCCCACACCCACCCACATACAGATACCCCCCTCCCCATAGCCTACATCTCCAGAGACTCGCCAGGAAGACCAACATTCTGTATAGAGAAACTCAAAGGTGATATTTTATTTCTGTTGTGAAACACATTCAGTTTTTAAATTCATACAAAACAATAAAACCACTAATACGTTATAAGCTTTGACATCCTAAGAGACAAGTCATAATCCATACAAATAGCCTATATGTAGAATTCCAGGGGTTTATGCTGAATGAGGCCAATTCTTTCTTTTTTTTTTTTTTTTTTTTGAGACAGAGTCTCACTATGTCACCCTCTTTAGAGTGTCAAGGTGTCACAACTCATAGCAACCTCAAACTCTTGGGCTAAAGTGATTCTCTAGCCTCAGCCTCCCAAGTAGCTGGGACTATAGGCACCTGCCACAACACCTGGCTATTCTTTTGTTTTGTAGTTGTCATTGTTGTTTGGCAGGCCCGGGCCGGGTTCAAAATCACCTGCCCCAGTGTATGTCGCTGCCACCCTAACCACTGAGCTACAGGCTGGAATGAGGTCAATTCTTATGACCTAATTCACATAATGCCAACCTTTCACTCAGACCCCTTATAAGAAATGAATGAAAATATTCATAAAATCTTTTTTTTTTTACATTGTTTTTCACCCTACCTTCTTCCCCTGCTACCCTTATTTACCCTTCACCTTTGGGCCCTGTATCCCAAAAAAAAGGTTAGAGGCAGTTAAATCAGGTCGAGGTCCAATATCACTGGCTTATTAACCAAGAATCTATTATTCT
>CAUYPK010028451.1:0-43631 GCA_963574355.1 Loris lydekkerianus | reverse complement strand
ATAATGCCATCCTCAGCCTCCTTCTCTTTGCCTTTATTTGGGCTAGTGGTTTTAGGATTGGAGAAAGTGGCTTCTTTTTCTACAGTGCCCAGAAAACAATGATCTGAATGGGAATGGAATGAAACCGTGCCCTTGGAAAGTTTTTTAATCCTAATAGCATGATTTCTTTGGACAGAGAGCATATCAGGAACCACAGTAAACTCCACTTTATCTGCAATATGGAGCTGGTTCCCATCTAGAATTTCACTGAAGTAGAACATACGAGCATCACGATCCACACACTTGATAAAACCAAAGCCATCTCTCATGGCGGCGACCACACCCATTTCTATGGCTTCATTAGTGAACTGAAATGTATTTGATAGAACTTCTGTATTGGTTGCTCGGTCTAATTTGTCACGTCAGTCTGTTGAAATATTAAACCTAACACGGTCACCTTCCAGCAGGGTCACCTTGGATTTTGTATCTTTGTTTCCAAAGGGAAGTTCTTTAGGAATCACAAAGTCAACTCTGATGTGTCCTGGCAATGGGTCATTCTGATTTTTACTGGGTACTTTTGGGATAACTTTGGTTATAGTTCCTTCAAAATGTTCAATGCTGATATCTTCAAAAATGACTGTTCCTTGAGGCAATAGTCTGACATATGTTGCAACTTCTTTACCATTTCTGTCTTTGTTTGTGAATTCTACATCATCTCCAGGCTGTAAGGTTTCCACAGACCTAGGGATTTGTAAAGAACTGGCTTCATGCTTTATCAAAGTCCCCTTCCATAATTTAGTGACATACAACTTACTAAGAAAATTTGTATCATTTGGGGCAATATAGAAATACTAAATAGCCACTGTTTGCAGGACATGGTGCCAGATGCTGTGTGTAGTGGGGTAGGGCAGGGAGAGAGCACAGGGCTTTTGATGAGCCGTTTGAGTATCATAGACCTTCCCATGTAGACCACCTCTTAATAAATCTTAAACTACTCCAAATAACCACCATAAAATAACTATTAGCTACCACTTTAGACTTAATCTCATTCAAAGAATTGTAAACTAAAATAAAATCCGAAACCAACCAACGGAATGGACCTCCTCCCCTCTTGGGCAAGGGCACCCCAAGAAAACCTTAACACTGAGATTCTAGCTATGACAGGAAAGGAGATCAGACATGCTTCATTATATCCTCTTTCTTTTACAGTTTAGACACAACCACTAACTAGCATTAATGTGAAAATGGTGATTATAAGACTGACAGAATGGACACTTTGTGACAGTAAGATGCCAAATTATGAACAGGACCTAAGGCCATGCCAGGCAAGTGTTAAGTCACATACCCCTGCACTTACAGAAGAAATTAATATGTTCTAACTGCCTCCTGGCTTTTCTTTTTCTCTAGCAGCCAAACAAGCCCTAAGCTTGATAGACAATGTTAAATCAGTCTGCAGCCTCACTGTCAGATGCCTTATCCTCCTATTCCACAGGTTGTAACTACAGCTTTGATTGGACAAATGACTAATTTCAGTAATTTTCTCTTGATAAGACCACTGACCTTGGACTGGTTTTATAGAGGCTGCACACACTTTATTCCCCACCCTTTTTTTTTTTTTTTGAGATAGCATCTTTCACTACCTCGCCCATGGCATCACATCTTGGGCTCAAGCGATTCTACTGCCTTAGCCTCCCAAGTAGCTGGGACTACAGGCACCCACCACAATACCCAGCTATTTTTGTGTTGTAGTTGTCATTGTTGTTTAGCAGACCCGGGCCAGGTTTGAAACCACCAGCCCTGGTGTATGTGGCCAGTGCCCTAACCACAGAGCAACACGTGCTGATTCTTACACTTTAGCCCCTTTGTGTCCTGAAAAGACCTTTGGAGGTACAGGTCCCAATCATAATATATTTAAATGTCAAGTCTCTACCCTGAATTGAACATGAGTTATATGCATCATGCAAGCTTATCTAGTATATATGCTTTACAACCACCTTCATGAATATTCATAGCTTCTCCTATAACCTGTATAATATGTATATTTAGCCAACCCTTTCCGCTTAAATGTCTGTCTTGCTCCACCCTTCCTTGAAGGCTGGTCTCTGGTTTTTGCTGGGGGTTACACTTCTCAGCCTGTCAGAATGGCCACTTTGCAGGCTGTAACCCTTTATAAGAAACAAAGCTTTTCTTTTCAAATATGTAGATTTTGTGATCTTTAAATTAACATATTTTTGGTTTTATTGTTAATGGGTGGGGTAGAATGGTACTCTGTTCCACTGTGAATAGAAGTATAAATGGGTACAATCAAAAGGGAGACCATTTTTTAACAGTATGTGTTAAAGGCTTAAAATGTTCTGTACTTTTCATCACAGCACTTACACATTTGGAATTTTATCCCAAAGAAATAATTATGAGAGTGTGAAAACATTTAGTTGTTACAGCACTGGTTATGTGAAATGTGAAACATTAGGGACAATGTAAAAGTCTAAAAAGAGGATGTTAGTTAAATAAATTATGATAATACCAGCATTAAAATGACATCATAGAAGAATATATAATGACATGCTTCATAATAAGTCAAACAAGTCACAGAGCAGTATAATTCACTTTTTATGCATATAAAAAATACACCCACATGTTATTATTGTGGGTTAAATGTAGATGGTGAAATTATGAAGGAAGTTTCTTTTTCTCTTTCTTTCTCTTTCCTTTTCGTTTTCTCTTCCTTTCCCTTCCTTCTTTTCTTCTTTTCACTCTCTCTCTCTCTCGTTTTGATCTACATTACTTGAAAGATTTGTACTATTCATGTGACTGCAAAGAAAATAATAAAAGGCATACTTTAAAAAATGCATTAACTCTATTTCTAGTATTTTCTTATGGCAAATTGTCCAATTTCTTTTGTTCTGCTTCCTTTGTGGTTTGGAGCTGGTGTGGCATTGTACCAAGAATGTTTTATTGAATTCTAAGGTTTACTATATAAGCTGTGAGGTGTCTACCATGTTTGAATGTTCAATAACTATTGGATGATGATGCCAAAGAAAGCATTGTTTATATTTCCAGTTAGAAATATTCTGAATTTGGAAAAAGATGTAGATATTTGAGCTTAGAATTGAATGCATACATCAAGGTTAATTAGCAATGCTTCAAATTATAGACCACTGCTGTTTCTTGTACAACTAACCATTAATTAGCTATGCTAATGAGAAAAGCAGGAAATGATTGTAAGAGAAAATGAAATCAGTAGGAAAAGAAGAAGAAAAACAACTCATTTTAGCCTCTGGTTTTAGCTATCAATTGTCAAAGCTTACCAAAATGACTGGTAAATAACATTTCTAATCTCTTTTTGAAAGATATGAGATATTAATGAAAGCGTTGTGGGATACTAATAAAAACATTAGTTCTTTAGAAGTCTTTTCTTTTCCTCGATTACCCTTTAGAAAAGCCAAGCCATACCCAAATAATAAAATGATCAAAATATGGGCAATGGGAAATGGAAACAGAATGCTAGTCAGTGGTTCTAAAATAATTCTTAGAGGAGTTTTTAAAATATATCAATGTAGAGGCTTCAATCCAGATCATTTAAATCAGAATCTCTGTGGAAAGGACTAAATTAACCTGTAAAATGCATAGTGTATCTCAAGTTGATTCTAGCTGCTGAGTATTTGCTTTACTCAGAACTCTCTGGCTGGACAGTAAGGATCTCTGGTAAATCACCTCTGGTTCTTTCATTCCATTCCCAGGCAGGAGAATCTTTCCAATGTGATCATCTTAAAGGTGTCTCCTGCTGGTACCGTATCTTTGAACACTTTCCTAATGGCTCACTTCTCTGCCAAAGATAGTTTTTTCAAAAGGAAATCTTTATATGTGGGTCACTTTGAAAGTTTTGAGATAGATTATGTTATGGTACTTTATTTTATTTCCAAGAAACAGAGTTGACAGCGTCCTTTCTGATTCTCCTGGGCAAGTTTAAACTTGCTCAGTTTATTGGTGTCCCTGGGAGGACTTCATTTGTTTCTGTCTAGGTGGATTTTATGTTTCTTGATTTTTGTTTATCTAACACATTTGTAATGGGGCCAGGTATGAGGGTTCACACCCATAATTGTAGCACAAGGGGTCAAGACTGGTGGATTGTTTGAGCTCAGAAGTTTGAGCAAGAGTGAGACCCTATCACTATTAAAAAAAAAAAAAGAAAGAAAAAAGTAGCCAGGCATTGTGGTGGTTGCCTGTAATCATACCTACTCTGGAGGCTGAGTCAAGAAGATCGCTTGAGCCCAAGAGTTTGAGGTTGCTGTGAGCTATGATAATGCCATGGCACTCTACCCAGGGTGACAGAGAAAGACCCTGTCTCAAAAATAAATAAATAAATAAAATAAAAATAAAGATTTTGTAATGACCCATGTATGAGAGAGTGCAAAGTACATTAGCAGTATCTACCAAGTGCCATGGTAGATACTTGTATATGAAGAAAATAGAAAATAGATCAAGTAGAAGTTGTTGCTCCCCAGAGAGTTCCAGATGCAGGCTCCCAGAAATTGTTCTGAGTTCTGTTTGTTCTCCAGTCCTGAGAAAAGCAGTAATTCTTGCAGCTGTGCTTCTTTTCTTCTTTCCTTAGATTTCACTGTTATGACTTTCAGCAATTAAAATTCTTTGCATTATGTATTTAATGTAGACAGTTTTAAAGTAGAATTACAAATAGTGAAATTAAAATCATCCATGAACCTCCCTTTTCCCCTATAAACATCATTAAAATCATTAGTATATAGCCTTCCATTTTTTAATGTGTAGAAACATGTATTTCATTTTCAAAATTGAATAATATTATATGTACCCTTTTGTACATTCATTTTTGATCTAAATTTTATGTTCTGAGAATTTTTCTGTGCTAACTGGATTCCAAAGCAGGATTTTATATGCACCAAAGCCCATCATAGAGATTTACCATCACTTATTTAACCATTTCTCAGCATCAGATCTTGTTTATTATTTTTGAGATTTGCCTTGTTTTTTCTTTTCCCACTATTTATTAGAAAACAGAATCAGGCATCAACCTGGTGTAGATTGATTACTTTTCCTGGCTGATGTCTGACATTGTATCCAAGTATTTCCTGGGGCTACCTATAATAACCATGGATACTGAGCCCTTTTCCCTCTACTCCTGCTATGCCTTTCTCTAAGTTTTGTATTCAACCCTTTCTCTATCAGTGATATTATGTTTCTTCTTTTAACCTAAGACACACTCCTCAAAAATCCTAAAGTTTATTTTACCATCTACCAAATATGTATGCATGGAAGATTTATTGTTGTGTTAGCTTACATTGAGTGTTTACTGTGTGTACTATGCTAATAGGCATATATGAATTTTTCATTTAACATAAATAATATAAGGCAGATATTACTATTATTCTGATTTTGCAGTCAAAGAAAGTGAGTCATCTTTTGAGTAACTTTCCTAATATCATATAGTTTAGTAAGAGTTAAAGCTGGGCCCTGAACCCAGAACCATTTACTTCTAAACATTTTTTTTTATTATTACCTGAACTCTGTATTTTTTTCAAATTTTATTAATATTTACCTAATGGCCTTTTTTTTTGGTTCCAGGATCCCATACAGGATAAAATATTATATTTAATTGTCATATTTTATTAGGCTCTTCCTGACTATGCTAGCTTTCTTAGACTTTATTTTCTCTAAACCATTCTTCTTTTATAATATAGTCACCCCTTATCACCGATAGCACCATACTAGCTATAATTCATTGTGCAATACTATGTTTGGCTGTAATCTTCACATCAACCCTTCAAAGCAGATATTATAATTTTCATTTTACAGATAAGATAACAGAGTCTTAGATAAAACTAATCGTGCAGGTCACAAGCTAGTAGATGACGTACCTGGGATCCTGATCAGGATGACTTGACCATGAATGCTATGTTCTTTTTATTGGTATAGTTTAGATAGCTTATGCACATGTGCTTTTTATAAATAAATTTGAATGCTAATATCAGAGTCAGAATGCCATGAAGAAGATCTATATCTGGTCCAACTTTCTTATCTATTATAATATCCAAGCTCCTTCTATAGATTACCTAACAAAATGTTCTAAGCCTAGAGTCAAAAGCCCTCACCATAGTTTGTTCACTCTTTTGTAAAGCATCTAGTCAAATTTTGAACAGCCCTGATCATTAGAGACCTCTGTGTTCCTCCAAATGATTTGGACTCAATCATCTGCCTTCTACCTAGGGACTCTGCGGTCACCTGTGTTTTCCCTAAACTCTCCTGGTTGAGTATGGCTTAATTTCTATTTTCCTCAGTGTCCTAATGACGCCACTTTAAGCCACAGTGACTTGCAGCATCTCTATTCAGTTGCAAATTCTTCTAGTACATGTTAATAGAACAATGTGTATGTTCTCTACAGTCCAAAGCTCAATACCTGCTGTTGACTGACTCCTTGCTTAACGGTAACCTTCTAACCACCGCCACATCACCACCCACCAGCCCTTCTCTCGCACTCCATTTCTAAATCTTCAGATCCAAAAGGCCCTGACACTGACACTTCTTCCAACCCTTTAGATGAGGCAGCTCTCCCTAGAAAACCCCTTGAGACACAAGTTTGGAAGGTGAGTCAAACGCGTAAGAATTGTTTTCTGTGAGTCTGACAAACAAGTTAAAGGGCAAAGGCAGTGAGCCGAGGATGCCCGGAGACAGCTCCTCTCTTCCTGAATCCCCCACAGCGCTGAGACAGACAGGAGCTCCCCTGCGGCTCTTCAGGACAGCGCGCAGGGCGGGGCGCGGGCGACGCGCCGGGAGCGGGGCGGGCACCCAGTGGCTGGGTTTGCCGAGAGCCCCGTCTGCGCTGAGGGAAGGCTTAGCACAGCCAGGGCCCGCTGCCCTGAGTCCGCCCTGCCAACGGGTATTCAAAGCTAATAGGAGAGCGAAAGAAGCGGACGACAGAGTCAGGGATTATCTTTACAAAAAAAAAAAAAAAAAAAAAGTCGTTAGCAAAGTTGCGCCCCGGAGCCTGGTCTTCGCGGTCAATACCATGGACAGCGCCCGCACACAGACTCCGGGTCTCTTGGACGCAGCTTGCTTCTGGCAGGTCTGGCAGCACTTTGACCCCGAAGGTGAGTAGAGCAAGCCCCCTGCATACTCAGGTGTAAACGCAGTTCCAGGTCCAGACCGCTGAAAGGACCTACAATTCCCCCTTTCCTGCAGGAAAACTTGTCTCCTTGCGTTGTTAGTACAGTACACCTAATGCAGACTATGTAATGGACATGTGGTGTACTGGTGCTGGTGTTACACATCTAGATACCTTGTGAAAATTCAGGGTGGGAAAAGAGATTTGTCCCCCACCCCGATCTCTCTGTCTGTGTCTGTGTTTTATAAAAAGCACAACTGCAGCAGCAGACCTGCTGGTCACTAACTTTCAGTATAATGTCGGTCTCTCTGTCACAGATCCTAAATGAGGACCTTTTATATACATATAGTGCACATAGAAACACAAATATCATTATGTATATTCAAGGTCTGTGGGCTGCGCCTCAGCTCTCTGAAGTTAGTTTTTCCTAATTGTGCTCATTTTACTCAGTGACTTTGTTGTACAGCCTCCCACGCTCTCTCAAAGGGAGGATAAATTTTATCAACTTTAAAACTGACTGTCACATCAAAAAGACTACTTAGTCTCAAGGCTAAGGACTACTTATAAAAATATAATAGAGCTACTTAGCACTTGCTTCGTTTTTATTAATAAAGAAACAAAGAAAATATTTAAAAGGTGTATTGTAAGCTCTAAGATTCAATATGCAAATGTCTTTTAAGTTTTTCTGAACTTCAGAAATCCTTGGGTTAAATTTTATTGTAAAACTCACGTTTATTAATATTAAAATTAATGTACTTAATAGCTTTCCTTTTTCACATGTTAATACAAACATCCAAGAAAACATTTGCTCTGGGACACATTCACTGTTCAAATCCATGTTTTGCAGAGTTAGATGCTGGCATTTAGTTATGGAAGAACACAGAATAGTATCCATGGAGATTTTGTAAATTGTGAGATTTAAAAAAAAATAGGTAAATACTAAATGTCATTTATTATTCTACATAAGGGACTATTATTTATGCTTATCTTTTTTGCATTTAGAAAAGGGTTACATAGAAGAGAAGGAGCTTGATGCTTTCTTTCACCACACGTTTATGAAATTGGGTACTGATGTAAGTACTTGTGCACGAAACATTAATTTCTCTCAGTAAAGTATAAGCATTCAAGTTTTATGTTGACTTGTACTGATTAATTCCTTCTGACCTCTTTTCTTCCTTGCATGCATGTAATTTTCCTCCTTCTCCCAGCAACAGGAAGGCGAGTTTTATTAAAAGCACAATTGTTAGCATTAAACATGCTGGTCATAGACATGTTACAATGTTTCAGCGTAACATCTGTCACCCACTCAGAAATCCTAACTGTGGACTCAGTCAACTTGGTTTTAAATGTCTCCTTGGTTATGCAGCTGATAATTGGTTTATAACTGGAGATAAAGTAGTTCCCTTTGTTCAAAAAAAATGTTGGGAACTATTAAGCACGGTAAGATTGGTGTTTAGTACATATAATACTACTTTGATAACAAACAGCAAACAAATCATTTAAAATAGTTTTTCCATTATTCATTTTATTATAAGAGGTTACAGATTTATGAAGGAATGACAAGCCAGAAAATAACTAACATACATAGAACTCAGATATAAATGTGAGTCAGTGTATCTGGTGTTCATATCCCTTTCTGGTGGTATATCTGATCTTGAGAGATATAGATGAAGTTTTGAATATTTCTGCCCCAAAGCAGAGGAAAAAACTCAAGAGACACATGAGTTAAACTAGCCAGGGAAGGGTCTCAATTTGATGAAAGTTCCATAAGGATATGCATAATACAGGGATTAACTCTGATGATAGTTGCATTTAAATGAACTATGGAGATAGTTTATTTTAGTTAATTAATTAATTTATTTATAGAGACAGAGTCTCACTTTATCACCCTTGGTAAGTGCTGTGGCATCACACAGATTACAGCAGCCTCCAACTCCTGGGCTTAGGCAATTCTCTTGCTTCAGCCTCCCAAGTAGCTGGGACTACAGCCACCTGCCACAGTGCCTGGCTATTTTTTTTGTTGCAATTTGGCTGGGGCTGCGTTCGAACCCGCCACCCTTGGTATATGGGGCCAGTGCCCTACCCACTGAGCCACAGGCACTGCCCTATGGAGATAGTTTATCTTCAGAGACTTCAATTGTTTGCCTGGAAGAATATTAAAGTGCATCACATTCTCATGTAAGAGCTCAATAAGGGGAACAAGGAGCTTTCTACTGAGAATTGTGGGGTGGGGAAATGTTGAGGGTCAGGGAAAGCCAGCTTAGAAAAGAAGGGGTGGCATTTGCCTCCATTAGCCACACAGACCTCTCGGTCTCTCTCTTTGTCTGCTTCTCACATTCTTTCTCTTTCTTTAAATGTATGTTTTTCTAATTTTTTTTGCTTGTTTTTGTTTTGTCTCATCTCCCGTTGTTTATTTGCCTCTCTCTCTGACCTCTCTCTCATCTCTTATCTCTTTCTGATTTCTATTTCTCATTTGTTTCTCCTCTCTGTCTCTGTTTCTCTTTTCTATATCCAGTCTGTCTGCTTTTCAAAGCTCTCTTTTGGTGCTCCTCTTCCCACATCTTTCATTTATCTTTCTCCCTCTCTTTCCTATCTCTGCCTCATCTCTTTTTGACCTTCTTTTCTCTTCCTAATTTCTCCTCCCCCTTCATCTTTATCTCATTTTTGGTCTCTCATTCCTCTCTTTCTGTACCTTTTCTTTTTTGTCTACCTGCCTTTCCCTGTCCCTCCAGCCCTGTGCAGCCTGGGAGGGAACGGCAGGTGAGAAGAATGGAGACCTAAGCCTCTTCTTTCTTCTGATCAGACCATTTGCATGCCCTTCTCTTTTTCCTTCATTTCTGCATTTATACCAGCTACAAGTAGAGATGAGGAAGCCTCCACCAAGTGAGGCTTCTACTTCAATTTTGCTGGGCAGTTTTACATGCTAGAAGACCACAGCGAACTCTTTCAGCCTCACCTGCAGGCTTTTCGTTCATACCTGTAAATGCTAAGGCTCATTTAGGGTCCAGGAACCTGTGAGTCAGATGCCATCTTATCAACCATGAATGGGGGTATTTGAGGAAAGAAAAAAGATTAAGATGTCCAAAAGCTCATAATAAGCTGGATGGTCAATTCCTAAAAATCTATATCCCAGAGACTTGGGATATAGATTTTATAATTACATAAAATAAATAAATAAATAAATAAATAAATAAATAAATAAATCCAGCTTTTTATTCATTTTATTTTAGAGACAGCATCTGATCCTGTTGACTAGCTAAAGGATAGTGGGGGTGGATCACAGCTCACTGCAATTTCATTGACTGCAATTTCAAACTCCTAGGCTGAAGTGATCCTCTTGCCTCTTGAGTAAATGGGACAACAGTTGTGTGTCACCACACCTAGCTGATTTTATTTTTAAATTTTTTGTAGAGTTAGAGGCCTGCTGTGTTGCCCAGGTTGGTATTGAAGTCCTGAGCTCAAGCAATCTTTCTGCCTTGGCCTCCCAAAGAGCTGGGCATGAGCCAACACACCTGATCTTCACACCTTTTTAGAAGGTTCTTTGCTCTATTGATTTATAGAAAAGGAGGAGAAAAATTGTCAGTATTAAAACCGGAAGTTTCTCATTTAGTCATAGAGTTGTGGCAGACAGCTTCTCAAACATAAGAGTCCGCTCTGCTATAAGCTGAGGAAGCCATGAGCTGTCTTCACCTGAGCTTTTGGCTAACTGTAGAGGTGTTGTTGCCATTCTGAGAGCAAAAAAGGATGTCATCTCTTGCAGTTTGGCTGTCCTTATAGCTGCCCTTGCCTCAGATATGGCCTGTGGACCAACCGTCTCACACAGAGGCAAGTGTGGTCCTTGAAGAAAGGAGACAACAGATGACTCACTGGTGTCTTGTGATATTCAGTGTAAATGTCCCTGTGGCTGGAAAAGGGGTTGGAAGGTTTCAGAATCCTTAGCCTAATGCAAATCAAAATGTGATGTGCTTAAGAAGTACCTATACTTGTTAATGCAGACCCTAGGTCCCATTTCATAAGTATTTCAATCCAGTTGAGATCTGCCAAGGATCATGCATTATGAAAGCACCCTCAGTCAGTTTGCATGTCTTTTTACCTTCTGACCTTCCAGGAACAGTGACTGCCTGCCAGAGGGGGGATCCTGATATGACCAGGCCAGTACCACAGAGCTATGGCAGCAGCCCCAGGCACCTCTCACAAGTGCTTGGCTACCAGAAAGCTTTTGGAGCCAGAATAATAAGTTTAAACTGTTAACAAAAAATGTTATCATCTGCCATTGAATCCTGTTCAAAATGCTGAGGCATTTCTCTGGGTTATGGCTACAGGGGCCTTCACTGTGCACTCCATGATGCCCTGACAACCTTGATTAAGGAAATGATTTTTAATTTTGGTCTTTCTCCCCATGGACAATAAGTTGGCCCTAAGCAAGCCCATAGCCCCATAAGGTAGGACTTCAAAAGTGGATATCCCGTTACCTGACAGACGGTCATCTTTTGTGGCAACCTGCTCTTAATCAGTACTGCCCAATGAGTACAGAAGCCAGCAGCAGGGAGGCCTACACCATCAGGCAGCCCCTCCTTTTGGTGTCTCTGTTCTTCAGAGGTCTGAATAAGTCTACTTTCCTCTGCTGATTAGTGGGTCACAGAGAACTCAGAAGAAGCCATTTTGAGGTTTCTAACAGCAAGCAGCCTGCTAGTCAATTCTGCAGAGGAACCAGCCTGCTTATAATTACCTTCTCCTTATAGCCTCTGAGGGGATTGACTTAGTGGAACCATCAGTTGCTATTTTTGCTGTTTCTCTTACTCTTTGCTATTCTTTTCTTTCTTTTTTTTCTTTTCTTCTTCCCTTCCCCTTCCCCTCCCTCCCTTCCTTCCTTCCTTCCTTCCTTCCTTCCTTCCTTCCTTCCTTCCTTCCTTCCTTCCTGTCTTCTTCTTCTTTTTTTTTTTTGGTTGCAATTTTTGGCTGGGGTCGGGTTTGAACCTACCACTTCCGATATGCAGGGCTAGCGCCCTACTCCTTGAGCCACAGGTGCCGCCCTGCCTTTTCTTTTCAAATGCTGAGAATTAGCCTCTAGACTGGGTCTAGATCTTGCCAGTCCACTGTGAGCATCAGGTTCTATATGTACGCACCCCTTGTGTACCAATCATACCATATCTTGGGCCTTTTTCAGTGTTTTGGGGAATTACAACTGAGGAGCCCTGGGCTGTTTTGTTTTAGGTCCATAGAATAGCCACCAGCCTTAGGGTTAGAGGTAGAAGAGGACAGAAGTCAGAATTCCAAGGCACTGTGTCCTCAAAATAAAGGTGCAATAGAATCTGGCCACTGCTTCTTTGGCTTCACGTTTATTTACATTAAAATATAATTTTCCACCAACATGGCCTATGTTAGTTAACTTCCTTGGGGAATGCCCAGCCCTTTATAAAGAATTCTCTTTATTCAATAGATCCTATGTTCCAAAGATAAAGAAATAATTGCTGTGCTGGCAGAGTTCTTAATCTAAAAGGCCATGCTGAGATTTGGAGTAAAGCCCCATCCTGTTGAATGATATCCATCATGCTTTTCCTGGATGGTGCACGTACCCCCAGATGCAAACACACACAATCTGTAGTGCTGAGACCAGACAGGCTAATTTCTGTGTTTAGTGGGATGTCACACAAGGAAACCTGGTTAACAGAAGATCTTAGCGTCTCAAAGTACCTATTCACCTTCTACAGAAAAAAAGTACCTATTCACCTTCTAGAGAAAAAAAATGTAGTTCTTTATTTGCGAGGGCTCACTCCAAAGATGCCTTGTGATGTGAGGAAAGGGCAACTACATGCGGAAACGGAAAGCTAGTGCTTATGTCCTAGCTCTGCATCTGCAGCCGTGTAGTATCAATATGTCATTTGAAGGCCCTGCATTTCAATTTTCTTATTCATAAAGTGGGAATAATAATGTTTTGACCTGTTTCACAATGAAAGTCAGTGAGAGAACACGAGTAAAAAGTGCTTCTTAGCTGCAAAAACATCCCCTTCTATGTTGTTATGGTGATGTGGTGTCTTCTTGGGTTTTTAGTTTTCCCGGTGTTTATTCTGGACCCTCTTTGGCATAGGTCACCAGTGGGTTATCACACACAGGGTAATTAAAACTTACTCTCTCAAACACTAAAAAGAACTAAAAAACATATGTTTATCAATAGGATTTCCAGTTTATAAGAGTAAGTTTTCCAAGTGAGGGTAGCCTTTGAAGGATGCCTTATGTCCTATTTACTACCTCATGAGTGAAGGAGATTACCCAAAGGTAAATAGTTGACAATAGGCAGTCTAGCACCTCAGGGATCCAATACACTTGCTCAATATTAGACAAATGAGGCTCGGCGTCTGTGGCTCAAGCGGCTAAGGCTCTAGCCACATACACCTGAGCTGGTGGGTTCGAATCTGGTCCAGGCCTCCCAATCAACAATGATGACTACAACCACAAAAAATAGGCCAGGTGTTGTGGCATGCACCTGTAGTCCCAGCTACTTGGGAGGCAGAGGCAGGAGATTCACTTGAGCCCAGGAAGTTGGAGGTTGCTATGAGCTGTGATGCCATGACCACTCTACCCAGGGCGACAGCTTGAGGCTCTGTCTCAAAAAAAAAAAAAAAAAAAAAAAAAAAAATTAGACAAATGATCCAGGCATTATTTCCCTTTGCTGATTAGTAAGATTTTGGTTCCAAATTACTAATATCTTCTCCCCCAGATTTTAAATTTGGTAGGTTCATTTAGGAAAGTATTTATTTTTTAAAAAATGAACCTTTGACTATTCCCATTTGTAATCGTCAAGTGAATACATTTGGTTAATGTTACAGAGTCAATTTGTCTAAGTCCTCTTCTTCTAATAATTTTGGGTTTCTAAATACAGGACCATAGATACAATGGATGGCCTTGTTATGGCCAGAATACACACATCTACTTGATTGATATATCTTCTCAATCACAAATGCTAGTGGTTTGGGTTTACTTTTTTTTTTAATAGCTATATGTACAGATATTATTTTTAGTTCTTAATTCAAACAACTTTTAATTTTTTGCAAAGTGACTCACCTTCATTGCAATTCATTCCAAATCAAGTTTATTCTTCATTATCTAGTAACCATTTGGGCACTATTTGAGATATTAATTCATTCACCTCTTTCTGTTTCATGCACTTTATCCATTTATCATATTCTAACCCCTTCCAGCAAAAGGTGATGAGTAGAAACAAAGAAGGTACAATTTCATTGTCATAATTGCCAGCAAAAGTATGGCTGGAAAGGGAAGAGGCAAAGCATTGACTGACATGAAGTTTGGCAGTTCCCTATATTTCTGATATCCACACCAATCCTGGATGCATAGAAAACCAGAGGATTCAATAGCTTAAATCATCTCAGCTCAGAGCATTTTTCTTGTCTCATTAGTATAAGCCACCACCAAACATTAACTATACACCTGCCTCCTGCCATGAATTAGTGAGGTAGGATGGCAATGCCAAGGGTTGAGATCTTGCAGTAATGTCCTGGAATTCCCTGGCAAAAGTTGCACTTGCTGATCAATGTGCTTTCTGCCTCTCAAAAAATTGGTTTTCAGACTTTCAGGGTCTTGTAATTTAAAGCATCCTGTTATCTAACTGATTGTGAGAAACTATCCTGAAAAAAATCCCAAAGCAAGTCATCAAGCACTCCTCGCATTTTGTTTGAACCATTTCTCATTCATAAACCACTTAGTGTTAGACTTTAATAAGTCCCTTACTAGGTGCTTGCTGCCTCATCTGAAGCAACAGCAAGATGTGGTGGAATGTGTAGTGTACCAGATAGCAAAAGTGCTGGTTGCACGTTGTACTGCTAGTATTCAAGTACACCACCTTTCTGGTCTGTTTCCTCCTCAGTAAAATGAAAGGGCAGAGTTTTGAGATCCTTAGAAAATGGTGCTAAATATTCTTTGATTTTTTTTCCTTTTTCCTTTTTTGCTTCCAAGTCACTAAGATGGATCTGAAAGAAGCATATACTTTGATTTATTGTGCATCAATAAATAAAATTATCATGAATTAAAATAATATTTTCTTCATTTGTTGAGGTCTAGAAGGTTGAGAGTTTGTATTGCTCTTCTTTTTTTTTTTTTTTGAGACAAAGCCTCAAGCTGTTCCCCTGGGTAGAGTGCTGTGGCATCACAGCTCACAGCAACCTCCAACTCTTGGTCTCAAGAGATTCCCCTGCCTCACCTCCCAAGTAGCTGGGACTACAGGCGCCCACCACAACACCTGGCTATTTTTTGGTTGCAGCCATCATTGTTGTTTGGCGGGCCTGGGCTGGATTCAAACCCGCCAGCTCAGGTGTATGTGGCTGGCGCCTTAGTCACTTGAGCCACAGGCGCCGAGCCTGCATTGCTCTTCTACTATATTTTCTACTCCCTGGAAAATATTCGTTATATATGAAAGATCAACTTATTTGTTATATATGAAAGATCAACGTTATATATGAAGAGATGACAGGCTAAGGAGGAAAGGATAAGACTGATAGCCTCTCCAAGTCAGGACTGCAGAAATCTGAGACATTTCTCAGCCAGGGGTGGGAAAGTGGAATCTCCATTTAGAAGCTAGGACATGTAAAGATGAAAAAAATTCCCCACAAAGGAAAAGATGAATAGACCAGCAATGAAGCCATGGGCTGAAGTGTGTAGTAAATTGTTTTATCTCCAAGGCCCATTGTGAAGATCCCGTGAGAGAATATTTGTGAAAGAGCCTGGTGAGTGCCCATTTCTGGCTGGCACTCCAAAAATGTCCATTTATCTGCTTTTTCTTTTTCTTGTGAGTTAGATGTAGGTAGCTATTAATTTCCCACCACATTTCCCTTTTCCTTGCTATTTTTGTAGCCCATTAGGGAGAGGGCTCGGTGGAAAGGAAGGCAGGACAGAGATGTCTTCCACCCGCCTGTGATAGTTTCGCTGACCATCATGTCACCAGGGGCCAGAACTGTGTGGGTGTGGTAGGTGCTTGATAGCAGTCTTTCCTGGGTTTTGCATTGAAGGGAAACATATCACACTGATCTAAAGTGTTTTAGGACATCTTATTCTAGGGAAGGGCTAAAACAGCCCTACAAGTGAGAAAGGGGGGAAGAACTGGGCCAGTCTAATGCCACCCACAGAACTGTCCGCGTGTGTTTGTGTGAGTGACGTATCCAGAGAGTCCTGTGAAAGCTCAGAGTGGCCCCTACACTCCAATGCCAGCAGGAATACTAGTCAACAGTTCATCTCTTTTCAACCCTTCTATCTCACAGCTGTGGAGCTTGGGAGCAGGGATAGGGTAATAGTATTAGGGAGAATGACTTTAGCATGAACTCTAGCACCTGGAATCTTGAAATCAGGCACTGTTAGGGATTATCTACATCTCTCAACTGCTACATCAAAATTCCTTTTTTTTTTTTTTAGACAGTCTCACTCTGTCACTCTGGATGACATACCTCACAGCAACTGCAAACTCTTAGGCTTGAGACATCCTCTTGCCTCAGCCTCCCAAGTAGCTGTGACTACAGGCCTGCTCTACTACGCCCAGCTAGTTTTTCTATTTTTAGTAGAGGCTGGTCTCCAGCTCTGAGCTCAAGCAATCCATCCACCTCAGCCTCCCAGAGTGCTAGGATTACAGGCATGAGCCACTGTGCCCAGCCTCAAAATTCATTCTTTATTGTTCATTATATATGTCATCTTTCCTGCAATAACCCTGAAATCCACTAAAGAAGATAATTTAATGTGTAGGTAAGGTTAGTTATGGAAGAGAGTTGTGACATGTTTTGTAACTTAACAATTACTTTGGTCTTCTCTTTAATTATTTCTCCCTTCTTATTGTTCCCTCAGAGAATACATGTATAAGAAAATATTAAGAGAGTTGGTTATAGCGGCATAGGGGTCTAGAACAGCTTGATTTTTCAGTTAAAAATTTAAAATATCTAAGTTCTTGGGAAGAACATTTGTGTGTTAATTACAATACAGTCTTTTGTCACAACCAAATACATAATATTCAAATTTGTTTTTAGCACTCTAGTCTCTAAGCTTTTCATCAATATTTGAATAACTCATAAGCTATACATTTTACTTAGTCAAGATTCTGACTAGTGGTTGGTTGTTCAAGAAATCTCCATCCTGCTCTTCTACAAAAGGGTAGGATCACTTCGAATGGCCAAGGGACCTGCCATCTAGACCAGAATAACATAGTCATTGTAATCATCAGGCTGTGTGCTTTGAGTATGTGTTATATTATCTATATTTAGGGGATCCCAGTAGCTTTAATGTGGTTATATTTGGCCCATTGCAGGATTCAGTCATGGAAGAAAATGTGCAGAAGGTGAAACAGCAACTTATGACTACTCAACATGGGTCTAAAGATGGTCACATACGGATGAAAGAGGTACCTTTCATTACTGTATCTTTGGTGGCTGTACATTTCTTGATTTTTTTTTTTTCTTGACTTTACCTCCTTGGAATGTAATTTCCTTTGAAAGAGAATGGAAATCTTACTTTTCATTGGGAAATTAGAGCTTTCTGTAAGGTAGGTGGCCTAGGGAGCACCTCTTCCTTTTCATATGCTTAGTGACAAAGAGTATGCAATTCTTTCATCGTTTTATATAGGGCAATCAATATTTGTACCTATTTTATAATTGAGATGATGGAGGCTTTTTAGTCACTTGATTCCTCATTTGTCTCTTTGTACAGTGTCTTATTCAAATTGAAACTTGAAAACTTACCAACAGCACAGAGTGGCCATAAGGTTAGTGTGGGATTTAAAATAGTTGTCTATGGCCACACTATATATTAGTTTAAATTTCAGTATCAGTTCCAAGGTCTATTCCTGAAGATCACTAAAAATAAATCAGACAGTAGCCACCCACTTTCATTGAGCACCTAGTAAAGTAAGCAACTGTGTTAAGCCTGCAGTGTCATAGATAGTCTACTTTCACCTGATCATTCTTCCTTCCAATTACAAAAGTGCTTCTAGTTTAGAAAGAATTTCCATGTATATTTTGCTAGACATGGAACATTATCCCTATTTTTTCAGGGAGGAAACTGAGTTATTTTCCTAGTACCACCTGGCCAAATAAGTGGTAGTGGTTTAAGTGTAAGCCCATCTATAAGTATGGATCTGTACAGGTTCATACTACATAGATATGGAGCTGTACATAAAGATACTGAAACAAAAAATGTTTGTTTTTTTGTAAAATTGCCTGTTAGTCATATTACCTGACACTTGAAAAACTAGTCTTTTGATGCTACCATACTTGGACAGTTGATATTCTTTTTTTTTTTTTTTTTTTTTAGACAGTCTCACTATGTTGCCCTCAGTAGAGTGCTAGGGCATCACAGCTCACAGCAACCTCAAACTCTTGGGCTAAAGTGATTCTCTTACCTTAGCCTCCCAAGTAGCTGGGACTACAGGCACCTGCCACAATGCCAAGCTATTTTTTTGTTGTTGTTGTTGCAGTTGTCATTGTTGTTTAGCTGACCAAGACTGTGTTCGAACTCGCCAGCCTCAGTGTATGTGGCTGGTGCCAGAACCACTGTGCTATGGGCACCAAGCCAGACAGTTGATATTCTTGAAGAAAATAATAAGGCAATTTCTTCATGGAGTTATGTGAATAGGGCAAGATAATGTCTCTTAATCAAAAGTTGGCATGTCCACCAGGAGGCTGCCTTTTCAGAAAACTATTCTTCAGTGGAAAAGTAAGTGCAAGCATCAGGCTAGGTGCACCAAATAAATACTGTGTTCATGACTGCTTGTTCTGTGTTGTATTTTCCAGCCCCAAGAGCAAAGCTGATGCTCAAGAAATATTAATGAATGAGTGAAATGTAATAAGTAACTTAAAACTATGCTGTTATCTCACTAATAACAGGCAGACATTCCTGTGCAATTGGCCAGTCATGTTGTCATGGAGTCCTTCACAAAAGTGTCATTGAGGGTGTTGTTTGTAGAGAAGGTGACGATCCAGAACTGGGTTATTCCCAAGGGTCCTTAAAACCTCATGAGTCTGTGAGTCAAAGGAGCAGCAACATCTTCTGTTTCCAATTGGAATCACTTATTCCAATTACAGGCAATTGTGACACAAAGGTCAGCCCACCATGACATATTTTAGAATCTCTTTCAAACAATAAGATGGGAAAGGCCACAACTAAAAGGCCAAAGTGAGGTTGGGGATTATCTATATATTTGATTTTTCTAGAACACCTCAGTGTTACTCAAACCAAAATTGAAGACAGAGTGACTTCTAAAGACCTGGCATAAATGAATGACATTTTAATTTTTCTTCTCGTTGTTTTAGCTTATGCCACCATTATATAAGAAAAATACTGCTTAGTTCTGAAGAGCAGTTTCCAGTTCCAGTTAACCTTGTGTGGTTTGGAGAAAAGCATAAAGTCAGTATGGTGGAATATGAAAGCTAGAAAAAGTTACGTTACCTTCTCCAATCCTCAATTTTATCATGGTCACCAACATGGCAGTTATGACTTATTGACTATTTAATGTCTTACCAGGTACTTAGCTAAACAGTTTATAGATATTTGCTCACTGTATTTTTAGCTTTTATATAAGCACCAGCAGATCAATATTATCATACTCATTTTCCAAGTGAGGAAATCAGGCATGGAAATATCAAATTAAATTGCCCAAGCTCACATAATTTATCAGTAATGGGGAAAGAATTTGGATCCACTCTAAAGCCTATCACTTACAGATCGAATTGTGCTGTCTCCCATTGTTTAATGGGGGATATTTATACTCATTCTAAAGAGCTGGTGTGAGAATTTAATGAAACAATAAATGAAAAATACCTTGTTAGTACCAGTCAAGGAGCAGATACTCAACATATGTTAGTTATTGCTAACATGATGTGTCCCTGAGCTGACATTTGGAGCATGTGAATGGGGATTGCACCTAAAACCAAGAACATTTGCTCTGGACTCATCCTGTAGTGTTGTACAAGATGCTGAAATAATTACTCAGTTACAGAGGAAATGACTGTTGTTTAAAGGAGCAACTCAGAAGAAGTCAATATACACTGCAGTACCCTAGGTTTGACAATGAACTCAGCAAAGCCTGCACCTGTGCTGAAACAAGTGTTATAATCATGTAGACGTTTCTTCATGGGAGTGAGTGAAGAAAATCAGTCAAATAGGCGCTCATACAGAAAGTCGATTGGTTGAATCAGTCACATTTAAATCAATGATTGCAATATCATATAGACACTAATAATGTAAAAGAATATAAATCGTAGCTAACACTCAAGAATCAAGCCAGAAGCAGTCATGGCTGCTTTTGCACATGACACTGAAGTACTGTGTCTATGCAGCATCTTACCAGCAAAGCACAGTAAGTTAAAGTGTGGACTTGAGATTGCCAAGTTGAGGTCCTGACTTTACTACATACCAATTGTGCAACTTGGGCAAATTCCTTATTTCTGTGCAGCCTAATTTCCTTAACTGGAAAATAGGAGTAATGTTATTTTGTGTACCCTATAGGTCATTGTTAGGATTAGATGAGCTAACATATATAAGCGTTATCTGCTATTTTTATTTTCTACCATTAAATAATTAAATTAATTTAATATTGAAAGTTCTAATAGTGCCTAGGACCTATTAAGTACTTAACAAATTTATTATTTCTATCATTATTATCATTTTTAGGGTTGTACATTTATAGAAGGTGATATTCATAATGTTTTATACCTAATAGGAATGTGATAGTTTTGGAAAGAATCAGTAAATCAAAGAATGATATTTATGAGCACAGAACCACAAGCTGGGCTCTCCAGATTGAGAGATCTGAGCCCTGCCGCCCTGTGATAGGTGCCAACATGCCTTTTACTAGGGAATACTCCATAAATGGATACTGGCTAGCATCCCTGACTGCTGTTCTTCCTATTCTTTTAGCTTGCTGGTATGTTCTTGTCTGAGGATGAAAACTTTCTTCTGCTCTTTCGCCGGGAAACCCCCTTGGACAGCAGCGTGGAATTTATGCAAGTGAGTGGTTGTGTCTCTATGAGAAAGGGGGCTGAGAGGAGGCCAGGCGCTTAGCCACCTGTGGTGGCTGTCACCACTCCTACCCAGTTCCACAGGGAGAGCTAAGTATAGGAGACAAGACCAAGTAAAGAAGCTCTTAGTGAAGAATCTGGGCCAAACCCCAGAGTTCTCTCTTAGTGCTATTCTAAGTTGCTCCTGGGCTGACAGAGGAAGGCTTAGACCAAAGGTTAGGCAGATATGCTGAAAATTGGGAAAGGAAGAGAGTGAGGTGAAGGTGGGGCACGGTAGAAACTGAAGAGCCTATGCCTCATCTGAAGCCAATAGCCCTGTAGAAAACTTCACTGAACTGCCTTTCCAGACTTCTGTCTAGAAATCTAGATTCCATGTGAAACTGCACATTTTTTTAAAAAGTAATTTTTATTTCAAGATGTTAGAGGATACAAATGTTCTTGCTATGTGGATAAATTTATAATGTTGAAGTCAAAGCTTTTAGTGTGCTCACACCAGAATAATGTGAGCTTTTTAGCCGATATGTAAGTTGTTATCCTTCATCCCTCTCCTACCCTCTTCACTTCTTGATTTCCAATGTCCTTTACAACACTTTATGACCATATGTTCCCATCATTTAGCTCCCATTTATTAGTGAAAACATATGGTATTTGTTTTTCCATTCTTGAAATTCTTTACTTAAGTGTTCTCCAGTTCCATCCAAGTTGTGGCTAATGACATTATCTCATTTGTTTATATGGCTGAGTAGTACTCCATGGAGTATGTATATCATACTTTATTTATCGACTCTTCAATAGATGGACACTTAGGTTGATTCCATTTCTTTGCAAATGTGAATTGTGCTGCAATAAATATTTGGAACAGATATCTTTTTTAATGAAATGACATAAATTCCTTTGGATATATATGTAGTAAAAGGATTGCTGAATTGAATGGTACATCTACTTTTAGTTTTTGAGGAATACTATTTTCTACAGAGGTTGTACTAATTTATGGTCCCATAGAAAATGTGTGAGCATTCCTTTTCCATCAGCTCCACACCAACATCTACCTACTTCTAAATGTTGGCAACTAATTCCAGTTTTGAAAACATGGTACAGTAAAAACATAATTTATTGGAGTGTTGATACAGCAGGCCTTCTATTTGCAATCACTGGGCTTGAGTAAAAGCCCTTTAGTTAGAATCAATGGCCCTCTGTTTTTCCTTCCCAGCTACTCTCCCTCACAGCCTCTACAAGTTACCTGTTTATTGGTGAAAAATGACCAAGGAAGGGAAGATAAGGGTTGCTCCAAGACCAGAGCATTCAATTCAAGACAGCCACTGCATCCAGTACCCCTACTGCTGAAATAGTTACCATGTCCTCACTTAGGATATAATAACTTAGCATCCTTCCTGCTATTTTGTTTACTTTCATGTAAAGATGCGAAAGCACATGCAAGGCAATCCACAGAAGAAATTTGAACAGGCTATATATATATACATGCCAGCAACTTATGAAATGCAAATTAAAAGAATAAATTTTTTATCAAAGTGGTAATGATTTTAGGAGAATCAACAAGATATACAGCACTACTAAAGAGGGCTGGAGATTGTTGCTGATGTTCTGTTAGGTATGCACTGTGGAATAATTTTATAGAAAGTAATTTTGCAAAATTTCAGCAAGGATCCTTTAAAAATGGATTACCCAGAGGGTTTTTTTTTTTTTTTTTTTTTAAATCTTTACCCTTTGACTTAGTAATTCCACTTCTCCAGGAATCTACCTTATGGATATAATCAGAGACATAGATAAAAGTTTTCTTTACAACGATGTTTATTAAATGTTGCACTATTACTTTTAGTCAAAACTGACAGTAATGTAAATGTTTAATAATAAAGAAAAAGTTAGTAAAATTATGATACATAAAAGTAATAAGTATGCCATGCAATTGACTTCCAATTCAGTATTGTAGCCTATGTCATAGAAACATGAAATAAAGGAAACACATAGAAACAATTAGTGGTTATCTCTAGGGTAGGAATTTCTGGAAATTACAAATTTATTCTTTCTATATTTCATTAACTTTTTACAATGAACAAGATTTACTTTTATTATTATAAAAAGGGATTAAAATGTTAGGTCTTGTGTAGTCTTAAATACCCTTAAGAATTAGAAAAGCAAACGTAAGGGACTTTACTCATTTAAAAAAAAAATACTGTATATTCCATTTCCTTTCTAGTTCATCAATTTATTCAGTAAGAAAGAGCTTTCCCTCACTCTATCCATTTTTTAAAAAAATTATTATGGATTCTTGAATCCATAATGAATTGGATCCAAGAGAATTGAATATCTTCAATCCGATTCTCTTTTTAAAATTAAATTTGTTATAAACGATATATTCTATATATATTAAGAAATTCTAAGCCAATATCTTTACTTTTCCTCTGAAGCACAGGACCATAAGGTGCTACTAGTTTCATCTTGTTTTCTTTAGCCCCACACAGTTATGTAGTTGGGATTTGTTTCATTGTGCTCATAGGTCACCACATGAAACACTGTCACCATTGCCCATATCCCCCATTCCTTCTTGTATCTTAAATTTCCTTCTTTGTGTTTCTCCTTCTTCCTAAAGTGTATCCTTTACCAAGAGCCTGCTGTTAATAAACTCTGCTTTTGTTCTCTGAAAATTTCTTTACCTTACTTTCATTTTTTTAAAGTTAGGCTTGCTGGATTTTCACATAAAAATTTTTAGCCTTCCAATGACTCAGCTATAAATGACTGATTTTAGCCTTCCAATGACTCAGTATAAATGTAGATGGAAATTGATTGGAGAATGGGATTTATAAAGCATGTAATTTTTTAATTTGAAATTTTCATAGTTTTGGTACATTCACACACTGAAAGTTTGAGCATAAAATCACATTTAACTTGTTGATTTTGTAAATTGGGCTAAATTCAGATGTGAATGACTGAAACGGAAAGGAATGATATTTCTGAATTCTTCTCACAAAACGTCAGCACCAGTGTCAACCACTTCCCACTACCCCTGTAAGGTCTGCGTTGAGGACCCTGATTATAGTTTAGATTTAAGGTCCCGGTAGTTGGTAGCATAAGCAACTTATTTAGGATCTAAGGAAATCTGTCACTTAAAAAGAAAAAAAAGAAAGAAAAACGTTTACTGCACTTTTCATTTTGTGCAGAAGTGAGGCTTGTCCATGGAATAATCAGAAGTGGTTCAGAATAAAAGCATTTATTAAAGAAAGTGATTCAGCGCTTTGCTCAAAGATTTTCAGCTGTTTTTTCTTCCAGTTCAGTAGTTGCATCTTTGGTTGGATAAATGCTGGCCTCAAATCATTGAGAGGGATGGCATGTCATTGGAGTTATCAGAAATATCTTAATTTTTTTGATTATTTTATGTTGGGACAAATTAATTTTATTTGAACTTCAGAAAGCAGAATGGGGTGTATTTGCTGGGGTGGAGTCTTATGGCCCACAGTACATTTCCCTTCTATGGGCAAGCCCAGCACTTATGTCGAGTTATCTTAATGTTTTATTATTATCTTAATATCCCCTCCACCTCCAGAACCAAGGTCACATAGGTAAGATTCCTTAATGGACTTTCCTGCAACGTTATTATTTTAAAGTTCATCCTTTCGCCAAGGTATTACTGTTTGGAGTTGTAGTTTTAAACAGGTATTTCAATCTGATTTCCATCTGGCCTGGGCCCCAGGATTTATCTCCTGTGGTGTGTGCAGTTTTCTGATAAAGCAGCAGGCTATGTTGTCAGAGATCAGCAGATACACCCAGGACAGGCTTGGTTTCCTACATTACCTCTAAGGTTTGTGCTTTCCTATCATCCTAGGTCTCTTAAAAGTCCTCTTGGTTTCTTGCCAATTCAGCTACATAGTAGCCTGAATTTTAAGGTATTTAGTATAGAGTAGGTTCCTTAGCTTGCCAAATAGCCTCAGATTGGAATCCATCCCTTCTTAGCTTTCCATTTTGAGTATTTCCAAAACCCCCCTTTCAATGAAAATATTGTGGTCCTTTTAAGTGGCTCTAAATGACTGTAGTGATCCATTTCTTGTGAGTTCTACCCAAACAATTGCTGTTACCACAGAAAGCCTAAAATTTCCTATGAAAGATCATCTTTATATTCAGTTAAGTATTGGTTTTTAGATGCTGAATCATAGTAGACACTAACATAAATCAATTACAAATTTTTTGAGGATAAATGAATTAATGACTTTTGTGCATTTCAGATTTGGCGCAAATATGATGCTGACAGCAGTGGCTTTATATCAGCTGCTGAACTTTGTGTAAGTGTACCACTAACTGTCAATGGATAAAGGGTAGATTTGTTCACCGCTGGGAATTTGATGTAATGTATCATGAATTTGATTTCTGTGGGCCCAGGAAACAAGGGTTTGAATTTGTTACATAAAAAAAGAAGTATTTATGTTTAAAAGGTTTAGAAAGTGCAGGTCACATTGCCCTCTCTGGGAAGGAGACATAATTGAACATTTATGATGCGTTTTTCATGCCTGGAGCTATTCCCTGGGTTCCATGAGCGTCCTATAAATAGTGATAGCTCTCCATTCTTGAATTTTATTGCTTGCTGAAAGCTTTTATTTCCTCCTTGAAACAAATGAACCACAATCCTTAAAATAAGGCATTTGGAGACATCTGCAGTTTATTTGATCACTATATACAACATGACTCTTCTCTTGGTTCCACAGAACTTCCTCCGAGACCTTTTCCTCCACCATAAAAAAGCTGTTTCGGAGGCCAGACTGGAAGAATACACTGGCACCATGGTAAGTAATGAGTAGTGCAATCTCCACGAGGGCAGCGTCTCCGCTGCCTCCCTAGGGCCCAGAAACTGTCCAGCACAAAGCAAGTCTCTGACAAAAGTCTGCAGACTAAATGAATGCATGAGAAAACCTCAACTTTGAAAAACACTGACTAAAGCTGAATTATTTTAGCCTGTCTCTTGTGACCAGATTGCATATACTTAAGACAGAAAGCTGTTCACCTGTCTGAGGAAACCTGGAAAAGTCCAGTCAACATTAGGTTTCTGAGCTCCAGGCCAGTTACCTCAATGTTGATCAAGGCCACATAGAAACAAGTAAATACAGACCTAGACAATCAAGGCCAAACAGGGGGAAGCTTCCCCTCACCAGGGTGGATGATTCTACTCAGTTATCGTGTTAACTTAGTGCAGGGGGGAGGTTGTGTGTCCCACCTCTGTCACTTACTAGTCATGATCTAGCAAAACTGTAAAGTTTCTTGACTTTATTTCTTCTGTGAAACAGGGATTAGTGGTACCTTATTACTTTGAGGTCAAAGTGAGTTGCATATGAAGCACTTTGCACGCTATCTAGACAGAGTATAATGAGGGCTCAATACACGTTAGTTCCTATTGCTTTAATTGTTATGGTTCTTATCATTATTTCACACTGCCCTCATGGCATCTTTGTCCCAAGTGACCTTAAGAAGATTTTAATATCAAGCTCCCCAGAAAATGGGAATAATGTATAAATTGCCTTTGGGGAAATCATCTTTGTATTCTGTTTCAATACCTTCCTTGATGCCTTTCTCCCAGTGCTAGTCAACAATTTGTATTGAATAGGATCTGGCTCCCCTGCATTTTGCTTTCCTCTAGTCCTTTACCTCCCCAGGTGCATGCTTCATTCCCATCAAACTCTTACTTAGCAAGCAAAGAATTTGCTAACAAAGGCTTAATTACTTGTAGGAGCATTACATTTATTATATATAGTTTTGAGCAGAATCACTACACTGCCCCCTGTGGTGAGTAGCTGGGGGTATGTATCATTGAAAAGAGTGTGTGAGTTCCCATTAACATGTATACCACTGTACCATGTATACCATGATCTAGTAGGCTTTTAATTGGTGTTTCCACGTACTGTATTATTTCTAACAACTAATCTACAGTGGTGACATTGTTCATGCGATTTTCTATTATCTAATGACCAAGGCTTAGAAAGGGTAAGTGACTAAGTTATCACCAAGTTAAACTCTTAAACTCATTTTAAAGATCAGGTAACTAAGAAAAGTTGTTACCCAACCAAAGGTACCAGTTAAATTGGAAGCTGAGCTCTCCTTGTTTTTAAGCCCTAAACCTTTCTTAGCTCTCTCACTCTGGGCGATAGCTACTCTGAATGCTGGCCCCAGTCAAGAGACTGTGTGCTGGGAAGGAATAAAGTTACTTGTAAATTGACATGGTTACTTGTAAATAGCCAGGGCAAGAGAAAAGCTGATGCCAAGGAGAGAATCAAATCCCAGGACAGGATATCAATTAAGGACATAATTTGGCTTCTTACTATGTTGATTTGTTTTAATAGTATGCAAAATGATGTTTGAAATCCTGAGTAAATATGTGCTCAGCACTAAAGGGTGAAGTGGGAAATCCCCCAGAAGCGGGAAGCAGTTTCCCAGCTACAGGAAAATCTCTAGGTTCCTTTTAACCTAAGCTCCAGTGAAACCCTCTAATAGAATAAGAAATATGAAAAAGGAAATTAGACTGAAACGGCATAAAGAGCAGAACAACAAGAGGTGGTTTTCCTAGTTGAGCGTATTTTTAACATTGATTTAACAGAGTGTTACCCCTGGCTATCATGATCTCGATTTTGTATCTCATGTTTTAAACATGAACTATTTAATGAATGTTTTTGCAGTTAAAGACTTCCACAGGTTGCCAGAATGTCTCTGAATACCTTTAACTCAAAGGAGCTTTCCCCCACTTCCAACTAACCATACTAAACTACTACTTTCGACTTTTTAATATAGCACGGTTATTTTTTTCCCCTACTTTTCTTCACCTGGTTCTTGCTTATCTTTCAAGATTCAGCTAGATATCATCTTGCTCTAAAAAGAATATTCCCTAACCTTCCTCCACAGTGACCCCTTCTCTGTGCCCCTTTAGTGCCTTGAGCATGCCACCTCGTAACATCATAGTCATTCATTTAATTCATTCCACAAATATTCATTAACTATCTCCCATGCCCCAGGCATTATTCTAGTCACTGGAGACCCAACAGTAAGCAAAATAGACAAAGGAGAGACAATAAACAATGAGTGTAATCAATAATAAATTATATTGCATGAAAGAGGGTGCTGAGTGTTATGGAAAAAATAAAACAGTTGACTGGGGTGGGGATGGCAGTGCCAGCAGGGCCAGCTGGGGTAGAGGCCTGGGGAGAAGAGGTGATTTCCAAGGTGACCCCTTTGAGAAGATGGGAGGTGAGGAAGGACTGAGGGTACAGCAAGCGCAGGGCCACTAGGACAGGAGTGTATCTAGGATTGTTTAAAACAGGGAGAGATCAGTATGGCTGGAGCAAAGTAAGCCAGGATGAGACTAAAGAGGGCCTAGACCATCTGGGGATTTTTAGGCCATTGTGAAGATCTGGGGTTTAGTCTGAGTGAGATGAGAAGGTCCTAGGGGGTTTGAAGCAGTGGATGTTGTGATCTGGCCTCTGTGTTGAGAGGAGCTCAAAATGGGTGAGGACAGAATCAGGGCCATCTGTTAAGAGGATGTTGCTGCCCTTCAGGTCAGAGGTTGGCAGCTTTGAATCAAGCAGAAGAAGCAAGAACTAAATATAAATTGATGGGATTTCCTGATAAATCACATGGGGGTCAAGGATGATGCCAATATCATCTGTTTATGGGCCTCATCCTCCTCTAGCCTGTGACCCACTCTTCGAGGGCAAGGATAGCATCTCATCTCCACGTCCCATCTCCACGTCCCCGCCCTCACCTGGGCCTAGCACAGATAGGCTACTTAATGCAAATTAAATTGAGCTTTTGATTATTACTTAGTAGCTAGCTATGATGAAACCATGACGAAATAGGTAACATTTAGGTAACATTTTTCTTTGTGCCCTTCCACCTCCCTTGTCTGTGTTCCTTGTGACCCTGCTCTTGCTCTCACAGGGCACCTGGAAGGTCACATATTGCACATTTTAGCATTTTGCACAGACCCAACTTTCCCTCTGAAATTCTCCTTTTCTCCCCTACCCCCATTAAACCAGACTCTTCAGGGCAGAGCCAGAAACGGTGTGTGGTAGTGCTGAGCTCTCTCCCTTAAGGCTCTCACTGGGGTCTTTTTTGCACAGAGAGAGTCTCAGCCAGAAGGATTCCAGTCAGGCAGTGGGTGCGAGTCCTGCTAAACCCAGAGGGTCGAGACAGATAGACACTAAGGGCCCAAGCTGAGGACAAGTGGTAGGAGGAGCAGGAAAGCCAGGAAGCAGCCCTGGAGAGAGGGCTGGAGGCAGAGACAGCAGGGAAGACAGAGCAGAGCAAGTTCAGAAACCATCAGCAGAGCAGGGCAAGAGAGGCCAACTCCTGTGGATTCAGAATTCAGATGACTCTGCTTTTCTCCAGTCGACTTTTAGGTGCTCCCTTCCTCTGGACTGAGGGGAGCATCTCAACGTGACTCAGAGCATCCCTTCCGCCACCACCAAAGCACTCACTCTCTTAATGCTTTCCTCTTTGGTTAGAATATAATCTGATAGGTTAATGCATACAAAGATGTGAATTCCGTCATTTCACACATATTTAGGGAGAACCTACCAAGGAGGATATGATCCCTTCCCTTAGGAAGCCTCCTAATAGAGGGAATCTGTAAAGGAGGGAAAAAAGCAAAAGTTCATGCAGGTTCCTCCTTTTATCAGTAGGCACTGCCACAGGGCGTCACTCAATAGTAGAAGTTGAGATCAATTTTCCCTCAGTCCTTAAATCTACCAATCTTACTCTGAGACCCAGTTGAAATATTTTTGAAAAGTTTTCTTGATTTTTTTCAAAAATAAGATGCAATAGGGACTCTGTAGATTACAATAACACAGCAATTCTTTAGCCTCAGGAAAGGCCAAACAAGAAAAGGTAGGTGGACATGATCACATTTAAATTGTTGTGAAACATGTTCTCTACTTGAGGACATGTGGTATTTTATTTTCATTGAAGTATAGCCAGCGCTTATTCTAGAATTGAGCATTTTAATCATAGCAACTGTGTTCACTTTATGTTAGCCCAGTTTGAAGCACTTTATAAACATCTCATGTGATTCTCACAAAAACCTTATGAAGTAGGTGTTTTCTAAATGAAAAAAACAAAAAAGCAAAAAAAGAAGAATTACAGGTTTTGGTCAAATACAGATTGGCCATAAAGTTCATGTGGAATTTAAAATAGACGACTATTTTGGACATGAATGTTATGATTGAAAAACAGGCTTTGGACAGATTTGGGTCTGAATTTCCACTTTACCCTTGTCATACAGGGTGGCCATAAAGTTTGTATAGAATTTAAAATAGTTGCCTATTTTAAATAGTTGTCTATTTTAAATTTCACACGAACTTTATGGCCACGCTGTATGAGAAGAGGTATAGAGGAAATTCAGACCCAAATCTGTCCAAAGACTGTGTTTCAATCATAGCATTCATGCCTAACTGTCTGAATGTTAAATTATTAAAAAGAAACTTTCAAAAGATGCGGAGTAAAGCTCTGCTGAGAGATTGGGGAGAAAAAACAATCCTATGAAGAAAGTGAAGAGCAAGGTAAAGACAAAGCCATGTAAGCAAGTTTGGATTCTTGGAATGTTTCTAAAGATAAGATCATATCAGAACTCTGACAGCACAACAGGATTGACTCCCAAGAGAAACTGATTTTCCCCTACAAGCCCCTAAAAATCCTAAGGATGGACACCTTATTAAGCACCAAGCAGCAAGTAAATTAATAAAATACAATGGGAAATAGGAAAGAGTTCCACAAAACTGTTCTAGGGGAGAGAGGAACACTGATTAAATTGAGGAAGAGTGAAGAGGGAGAAAAGTGAATTGTGGATGCATAAAGCCCCAGGCGTCCCCTCCTTCAAACAACCCCATCTAGGTAGAGGTAAGAATAGGCGGGAGGAGGCAGGGAGATAGTCCAGACAGTAGGTTCGTGGCTGAAAGAGATGCTGTTCATCACACATCTGCCCAGCAGCCCTTGTTGCCCAGAGATCTTTTCTCTTCAGAACCTTCAGGTTTAAGTTTACAAAACCTCAGATTTAACAGCCTCCAGGTTTTGAGTCTTAAAAACTTCAGGTTGACAACATTTTATAATGGGATGCCCTGAACTCAAGAAAATCTGACAATGTGCAGTTTTTGATGGTTTTAGATTCATTGACCTAGAATCCTGGGAAGTAGCTGAGGGAAATTAGAGTGTCATCAGCAAATTTTAAGTAGCTAGGAAGAGAATTGTCCATTGGCCAAGACTATCTTATTATTCTGTGCCTGTTTCATAGCTCAATTCTGTTTTAAATTGTCCCGTGGAGCTAAGGCCATGATTGATCAGACTCCAAATGATCCCTCATTGGCTCCTGATCAGCGAGGTGAAGAAGTTTTTAATCAAAGTACTGAGTTTGATCAAGAGACTTAAATGAATTAATGAGATTTTGGCCAGTCTATTTCATTTTTCTTCCCTAAGTTTATAGAGTTAATGTATACAATAAATAGATTCTAGAAATGGACAACTTATTAAAAAAAAAAAAAAAAACAAACAAAAAACCCTACATTTCCAACTGGGCACAGTGGCTAACGCCTGTAATCCCAACACTCTGAGAGATTGAGGCAGGTGGACAGCTTGAGCTCACGAGTTAGAGACCAGCCTGAGCAAAAGTGAAACCCTGTCCCTATTATTAGAAAAGCTGAGGCAAGAGGATGGCTTTAGCTCAGGAGTTGGAGGTTGCTGTGACCTATGATGTTTCGGCAGCTTGAGACTCTGTCTAAAAAAAAAATTTTTTTTTTTTTTACATTTCCCTAGAGACCTCTGGGTGTACTAAGTTTTAGAAATTCAACCTTCTCAAAAAAGGCTTCTATATCTAGAGCTCTAAGCAACACATCAAGCATGAAATCGTATCAGTGCTGCTTTAATGAATTTTTATTGAGCAATGGTCATAGTCATGGCAACACTATCTTAAAGATTTAGTTCTGAGTTTTAGCATCAATGCTTAACTTAAGCAGGTCATCAGTTAAATGAATTCAAATTGACCTGAATAAGAATCGACACATTTGAAAACTAGCTAATGCATGACTAATAAATCAGCTGGGCAGAATGTCCAATCAAAAGAGAAAAGCTAAGTTTAAACACCTTGTCTTGTCCTGATTCCTAATTAATGTTCTAGACAAGGAAGAAACCAGCCTATTAATGAATAACAATGATGATACTGAATCAAGAAGTGCTGGCAACATCGGGGTGGTGGTGGTGGCGAGGAAGGATGAGCTGTCTCAGTAGGATATTATTAGGTAATATTTAGTTTTGTTAAATTAAGCTAATACCTCTGGGAGATATTAAGCTCATGTACCAAATTAGAGCATGAAACTTGAACTATTATAACAGATTAAAATCTGAGACCATGGCAGAAAAAAGAGAATTAGATGAGGTTAAGCTTGTCCTCATCCTCTGTCCTGGTCTTGGTTTGCCATCCTTTATAGCTGCTTCTTCCCTTGGTCTAAGCATTTTCCTCTCTGCTCCAGGCCAACCTGAAGGATGTCTGGGCTTAGGCCCAAGATATCTTCTATGTCTACTCTCACTCTGTTGGTGATTTCAGCCAGTCTCATGGTTTTAAATACCAGTTAAAATTTGAAGGCTCCCAATTTACACCTTTGACTAGACCTCTTCTCTGAACTTCTTGGATTCACTTGGATATATGTCTCCACTTGAATGCCCAATAGGCATCTTAAACTTACCACATCTAAAATAAAAATTCTGAGCTTTCTGTGCAAACCTGCTCCACTATTGGTTAAGGTACCACTAACAGTAGTGGTTCCTTATCTCAGTTAATGTGAACTCAACTTTTCAAGTTGCTCAAGATAAAACTCTTAAAATTGTCTTTGATGCCTCTTTTCTATCATTTCACATCTAACCAGAAAATCCTGTTGGCTACATTAAAAACATTTCCTGACTCTGACCATTTCTCCCCTGCTCCAAACTGCACATATTTCTCAGCTGAACTACTGAAAAGGCTTCCCAACAGTCCCCCGTTCCATTCTCATCTCTTACACTGTCTAAGAAACATAGCAGCCAGAGTGCAGCAGGCAAGGCAGGGAGTTGGATCTTCACTGTGCTGAGCTATTTGCATATTTTTCACCTTGAACATGCATTTAAATAATAGTTTAAAAAAATCACGGACTTCCTGTCCCACACCATGATAATAGTTGTACTTTGGATATATTGTTTGAGAAAAGATCCATTGACAAGGAGTTACCCAGTAAATATTTTAAGTGAATTTGCATTTTACAACCTCTATCACTTCTATAAAGATTTGAAAAATTAAAAGAAGCATATTATTCAACCTAGGAGAATTGTGGGTAATTCCAAAGTCTCTTGCTGAAGAAGTAGAACTACCACTCCCAGAATCTTAAGAAATTTGTCAGTAAGACATTGTGGTCCATTTCTGAGAGACTTTATAGCATCTTTCATGTAGTTGGTACTCAAAAACATGAATTTAAGACTCGGAAAAGCAGTAATATAGGTAAAAATGGTGATTAAGGGCTCTTCAGAATGGAGGAGACGCCCCCATTGCCACTACCTTCAACTGGCACAGCACTACTGGAGTGAATTCGTGTAAAGAAGGAGGGAAACATCCACAAATCTGCATTTCTTTTCTTTCTTTGAAAAATTTAACAAATATTTATTGAATTCCTATTACATGCTAGATATGTTCCAAGTATTTGGGGGCACATCACAGAACAAAACAAAGATCCCAGCCTCGTGGAGCTTCCAGTCTGGCATTGATTACCACTTTATCTGCATCCTGTCTGTGACTCTAGGCAAGTCACTGCACCTGCCTGTGGCCGTGTCCTCAGCTGCCTACCAGGGGAATAATCAGGCACGTGGGTAACATGTCTGGTGCACCAGCCCTCAAAACACCACCTAGACCTCAGGTAGGCTGGGTATAGATTTTGTTCTTTTTTTTTGAGACAGAGTCTCACTATGTTATCCTCAGTAGAGTGCTATGGCGTCACAGCTCACAGCAACCTCCAACTCCTGGGCTTAAGTGATTCTCTTGCCTCAACCTCCCAAGTAGCTGGGACTACAGGTGCCTGCCAAAATGCCTGGGTATTTTTTGGTTGTAGGTTTCATTGTTCTTTGGCAGGCCTGGGCTGGATTCAAACCTGCCAGCTTCTATGTACGTGGATGGCACCCTAGCCACTGAGCTACAGGCGCCGAGCCCTGGATATAGATTTTTAACAATAAAGTAAATTGAGAGAAGAAAGGGGGTTTAGACTAGGTGATCTGGTGTGCTTTGGCTGTGGGAGCAAGGCTAAGGCTAAACCAGGGGCTGGAACAGTAACACAAAGTGTTGCTGCTGCTGCTCCTGGTGGCTACCTTGTTGCCTGGGTCCTTGGTCTTCTCTGCTTTGGCTTTAGTCTCGTTGGCTAGCTCAACAAGTGTTTTGGAAGGGACCTTACCTTCTAGCTTGGTCAAGATGTATTAAAACTCTTTACAATCTTGGTCATGTTACTTTTGAAATGAGCAAGACAAAGTTTCTTGACAGCTCTGGTGGCAACAAATAAGTTAGAGGAGACCCAAGCTTCCCAAAGGACTGGCTAGTGCTATTCTCAGAGTCCACATAGTACTAAAATATCATTCCTTCGCGCCATCAGCCAGGTTTGGTTGATGTTCTAGGTCAAGGTGGTCACACTTTGTCTGATTCTGTGAGTCCACACTAGAGTCCTCCTGGATGGACACAGAGTGAGCAGCATTGGCAGAAAATATCGTTTGGCCTAGTGGGACATACTTTAGGTCTTGTGGGGAGTCACTGGGATAGGAGCTTCTGGGCAGGGGTCAATTCCCTGTGTACTATCTTCCATCAGACATGTTTGCTGTAGAGATTCAGGTACCAGGACATGGGAACCCAGCAGGAGTACATGCCCACAGGGCTTGAGGCTGTCACCACCACCAGCTGGCTAACTCACTGCTTCCGTCTGAGCTGTTACCTTTTGCGCTGGGCCTGTACTTCTTGTATATTATTCAGGTTGAAGGAAAATGTACAGAGAAGGACTATATGAGCATGAACCTAGTGAATGTAGTGAAAATTGACAGCCTTAGAATTGACTCAATTATTATGAAATTTCTTTAGGGAAATTCAGACCGTCAATGGAAGTGGGGGTGGGTGGCGAGGAAGGATCCACTTAGTGTCTTTTACTTTCCTAAGGAGAAGCAATTAGAAAAGGCAAATACCACATTTCTAGCATAATCTATGGCACCAGATGTTTTATTTCAGAACCAATCATGAAGGAAACTAAATGCATAATGATACCCAGACTGTATAAAGCTAAGAATCTGGTTTTAAGGAAAGAGCTCTGGTGACAGATATGTTTAGATTAAAATCTTGTTTCTTAGACAGCCTATTTTATTCTTTTTAAATGTCAGTTCCCTCGTTTGTGACATGCAGATAATATTTTTTACCTTATAAGCATGTTACAATTATTACAGGAAATAATATATAAAGTAATGAGCTCTCACAAGTGGTTGTTACTGTAGTTTTTAAGATAAAGAAGTCATAATGTCCCTAATAAATATGCCAAATATTCATATTTCACCAAAGGTTATACTTGCAAAGAAGTGTAATGTCCTCAGTGGTGCCTGTGGCTCAAAGGAGTAGGCGCTGGCCCCATATACTGGAGGTAGTAGGTTCAAACCTGGCCCCGGCCAAAAACTGCAAAAAAAAAAAAAAAAAAAAAAGTGTAATGTCCTCATGTTACACAAGGTCTGATTTCTAGTGTGGGGCAACAGACATGTTCCAAGCTTCCCTTATTATGACTATTTAACTTATAAATAGTTACAGAGGCCCAGGGAAGTAGAAAGCAGTTCCAAGGAAGTCCATGTGCTTATGTGTACTGTTCATCCCTACATGTACACATACAGGAATGGGAAGAGTAAGCAATTCTTTTCTGATTCTTAATTTGAAGTAAACCACATAGTCAATTTTTTTGATACATAGTAGCATAATTTATCACATTGGTGTTTAGTTCTTCCCCAAGCCAATTTTGAGCAAAAGACTTTTCCCCTGCTCTTTCAGTATGTTTTCTCAGCCATGGAATTGTGCCCGTGTCTTTTCTTTCTTTCTTTCTTTTTTTTTTCCCCAAGACAATCTCACTAGGTCACCCTGGGTAAAGTGCTGTGATGTCATCATAGCTCATAGCAACCTCAAATTCATAGGCTCAAGCTATTGTCTTGCCTCAGCCTCCCAAGTAGCTGGGACTACAGACACCCACCACTGTAATTCTAGCACTCCGTGAGGCTGAGGCGGGTCGATCTCTTGAGCTTAGGAGTTTGAGACCAGCCTGAGCAAAGCAAGACCCTGTCTCTACTAAAAATAAAGTTGTGCCCCCGTCTTTAAGGTGAGTTAACTACTGAAGGGCTCAGACCTCAAGCTAGTGCCATTTTCCATTAAGATAAAACCTCTCATAATAATGGTATCACAGAAAATAACTCATGGCTCATCCTCTGGCTAAGTGTATTGCTACCATATATATATCCAATTGTGTTCATAGGTTTTAATAGGTTCTGTAATGTACATTTTTGGTGTCCAAATTTGAGGAGAATGGGCTTTCAAATTCATTTCAAATATTAAAAATGAACTGGGTTTGGAGAGGGTAGATGTGGGACTAATGTATTTTTTAATGCAAAAATCTGTTGAGTATATGTTCAGATTATCTGTTTCCTTGTACAGACTCCTTATATAAAAGTTCAGAGATATTCTGCAGCATTAAAATGTGAAGTCACAAAAGTCATGTACATTTCAATTCAGATATTTAAAGAAAAGCATCTCCTTTATATTGCCTAAATCAGTCTGGTCTTCCTGATAGGTGGATAATGTAGAATTTTTAAAATTTTCATTCTGCCTTGTTTAAAGTTAGTATAATCTAGTAATATAAACAACTTCTGGACAAAGCTAAATCTCTAGAAGGAGGGAAAGGTCCAGCCTCCACTCCTTTTGCCTTATAGATAAATGAGATTTCTTCCATATTGTCTCTATAAAGACAATACTTACTCTATGATTCTAACTCTCCATACTTGGTCGTTGATATGCTAGAAAATAATTTTAGAAAACTCTGAAAAAGCAAGAATCCTGATTTCAAGCTTATAATTGTTCAGTAAATCCTATTTTACCTGTCAGAAACTGTGGTAGTCTTTACTGATATCCATCAAATATTTACAGTTTTCCTCCCAAGCATGTGGTAGGATTGCACTGCTTTGTTCCTTTGAAGTTAGGTGTGGCCAGGGACTTGCTTTGGAGATGAAATTTTAATCAGTAAGTGATTTGCCATTCTCTCTTTCTGCCATGGCAACCAGGAATGTTGCCAGATAGTAGTGGCTACTTTGGAACTTCATGTCCTAGAGTGTGGACAACATGGAGTAAAACATCCTGCCAACCCTTGATTCTCATATTGTATGAGTGAGAAATAAACTTGTGTTGTGTTAAGCCTCTAAGAATGAAGAGGCTTAGTTACTATGACTCACCCTAAGTGAGAAGTTAACAGGCAATTTCTTCTGCAGCAAATACTAATTTGCCCCCAGGCAAATGGGTTCCTCAGCCAATTTAAGCAAATATGCAATCAGAAGGATGAAATAGAAAAGCACTTTAATAACTTTCAAAATGAATTTCTTTTACAAGCATTTCTTATAACTATTTCTCCTTCTGCATTTCAGATGAAGATCTTTGACAAAAATAAAGATGGTCGGTTGGATCTTAATGACTTGGCAAGGTGAGTTACGTGGAAATGATATTATAGCTTCAGAAACACCTTTCTAGGAGTTTTATGATATATACTTCCTTTTGAAACTAGAAATAAAGTCTCACCTGAAGTTGAAAAGAATAGGCATATCTTAACAAATAAACCACAGGGGTTCTGAATCTTTGGTGGGCAATGGATCCTTTATGAAAATAATGAAAGCTCTTCTCTTGAAAATGCACAACATATAATCTTTACAGGAAATTTATGGATGAATCATACAAAGACACTACCCTCAAAGACCAGACATTCATAGACCTCACATCATGATCTCGTAACAATAAAGTCCTGAATCTCATTCACTGGTTTCACAAATGTTGAGCAGTGAGTTCAGGACATAGGACAACTGAGCCAGACTCCAGCTGTGTTCTGTAGTATTCTGTGTGGGGTATCCTCAGAGAGGTAACATGTGCCTAAGGCTAGCATTATAGGAGGATAAGATAAGAGCAGAAGTGGCCCAGTGTCTTCAAAAATGTTGTCTGTGAGTCTGATATAACAGGTGATTGGGAGACAGTATGTTTTGTCAAGGCTAGCTTACCTCCGACAGCATGCAGCCTGATCACTGGATCCAGAACACGCAGATATAACCCTTGCCACCAACCAGGTGCCTCAGGGTTGGGCTGGTACTAGGGCAGCAGTTTCAGGCTGGGAGCAGCAGGGGTAGCTGGTAGAGAAGAATTCCAAGGGCTAAGGTCATATATTCCATGACAAGAAGTTAACTCGACAAAGTTGCAGGCAGACGTTAATTTTGTCTCTTAGTGGATCTTAACCTGAGTCCAGAATCACTAAAGGCTGCACCAGTGGTCTCCTTGGCATCTATCTCTGCCAAGGTTTGGCAGTTATCTGTGAAAGAGAGAGACCAGGAAAAATCCTCAGTACTGACCAACCTGTTGACCCCTACACACTGGATAGTCCTCTATCTGTGTCTCATAGGAACTGTGAGCAGCATATGAATCCTTTTTGGCCACTTTACCTGACTCTTTTGTCCTAATTTGAGCCACATTGATAAAGAAGAGCCCTTGAGAAACCAGCCAAAGACAGACAAAAGTTTTTCTCCCATAGGCCTAGAGCAGAAGGGATCTCAGCCTGTAGTCGTGCCTCTGCCCTCTGGATCCCACCTGGTTTTCTAGGCCAACTGGAGCAGAGTTCTTCTCAAGTAGAGGTCAGAGAGCTGCATGAGAGAACCAGTCCTAAGAAGAAAACCCAAACCATCCAAAAGATGATGATCTGGTGGAAATAAGAGCTGGCCATCCACCTGGTGGCCTAATTGAACTGTGCACTTCTCAGAGATAGAGTTGAAAAGCATTGAGTGTCCTTAAAGTCTAGAGAGGGTCCCTATCATTGAAGGCCCAGAGCAGCTGTTTTCTGCCCTCTTGGTCCCAACATTCTTGTCTCCTTCTGAAATAAAGTCCATAGGCAATACGACCTAACCAAGCACATAATACTAAAATAGCTAATATTAATGCACAGCCTATCATATGTAAAGGAGAAATAAAAGGAAAGCAGTTAACAATAAACTATTATTAATAATGTATATTTCCACGTATAAATGCTTGGAAACAACCACAGTCAAGCCATAATGAAGTGGTCAGATGCCGGCCTCTGTGTAGAGTCACCATAAATAATAGAGCAGCTCAGACGCTGACTGATACAAGTACAGCCTTTTGGCAACTTGTATATCAGGAGCTCAGTTGCTGTTGATAGAATTTTATAAAATAATAAAAAGTCTTGTTAGAGTTTCAAACTAAACTATGTACATTTATCCTTCAATTAACACAATTCAGTATACCATATGGAATATATATATATAATTAGTAAATTATATATGCCTTACAAAAATACTGTGAATTTTTATGTAAATAAGAATTTAGTTACAGGTTCAAGTAATTATAAACAGGGCTTTTACATACATGATTGCCCCACTGGGCACTTGAAAATAAAGTGAGACGTGGAATAATTCTTAATTCTGTGGAAATTTCCATGCAATACAGGGCATCTAGCATCCCTATTCTTTTTTTTTTTTTTTTTTGAGACAGAGCCTCTAGCTGTCACTCTGGGTAGAGTGCTGTGGCATCATAGCTCACAGCAACCTCCAACTCCTGGGTTTAAGCAATTCTCTTGCTTCAGCCTCCCAAGTAGCTGGAATTACAGGAGCCCACCACAACGCCTGGCTATTTTTTAGGGTTGTAGTTGTCATTGTTGGTCAGGCCTGGGCTGGATTCGAACCCGCCAGCTCTGGTGTATGTGGCTGGCACCTTAGTTGCTTGGAGCTATAGGCACAGAGCCCATCCCTACTCTTATGAACAAAGTGCCAGTTGTGTTTTCTCTATCACTGTGACAACTAAAAAGCTTCCCTGCATACATCCAGACACCTCACAGAGACGGAACTGCTGTGACCATACCTATAGGATAGGAACTATGCTTTAACCTCTTGAATAACTTCTCACCCAGTGGAGTGTTATATATAGGAAAAGTTGATAGGTAGTTGTGGATTCAAGAAAGAGTTGAAGTAGAACTGAACAAAGATGTAAGGCAGCAAAAATAGTATAGTATAGTTATCCTTCAGTATCTTTGGGAGATTTGTTCTATGCAGGAGCTCTGCAAATATTAACATTTACAGATGCTCAAGTCCCACAGTCCTACAGAACCTGTAGATACTGTAGGGCAATTGTATTTCAAAACCACTTTGCTATGGAATTTGAAAATGATACCTGTGGTAAGTAGAAAAAAGATGTCTATATCCTAATACCTGGGATCAGAGAATGTTACAGAGAAAGGATGAATTAAAGTTGCAGATAGAACTAAGGTTGCTAATCAATGCACCTTAAAATAGAGAGGTTATTGGGTGATGCCTGTGGCTTAAAGGAGTAGGGTGCTGGCCCCATATGCCGGAGGTGGTGGGTTCAAACCCAGCCTTGGCCAAAAACTACAAAAAAAAAAAAAAAAAAGAGAGAGAGAAAGAGAGAGAGAGGTTATTCTGATTTATCTGAGTGGGCTCAATGTGATAATAATGGTCCTTCAAAATGGAAGAGGAAGACAGAGGTCAGAGAGAGATTTGAAAATATTGTAATATAACTACTACATACATGTTTTGGAAAATTTTGTTCCTTTGAACGTCCAGGATTTGGAAATGCATGCTGCTAGCTTTGAGTGGAATAAGGAGCCACAAACCAAAGAATGTAGGCAGCTTATAGAAGCTGAAAAGGCAAGGGAAGTGATTCTCCCCTACAGTCTCCAAAAAGTATGTAGTCTTGTTGATATCTTGATTTTTGCCCACTGAGATCTATTTCAGACTTTGACATCTAGTGCTGTAAGTTAATACAATTTATTTACATTGCATTTGTGGCAATTTGTTACTGCAGTACTGGGAAACAAAGAGTTCTTAAAACAGTTATACATTGGAATTTTCTTTCTCTAATTTTAGCTCTGAAATGCAACCCACTTACTCCCCATAAAAGCTCCTCCCAAGTATATGTCCTCTGAGTTGGCAACATGGTATAGGTTGCCTGGTGTGAACAAATAATATGGACAGTATTCCTTGCAGATTCTCAGGATTTTTATCTTCTAATTGGCTCACATTAATTATCTCCACCATGGGCATTCAGAGGACCAAAATTTTCCAAAGTCTAGATTGATATTATGTTTTTTCTACTTTTCTCTTTATATACACCCATGATAGGAATATAGCACGAATCCAATGCTTTTAGTCTGTTGAAACCAACTTTATTCCATTAAAACAGAAAAGAGATGGAAATATATTTGCTTTTTAAAATAAAAATAAGATGATTAAAAAATTGATATATAATTTACATGCCATAAAATTTACCTTTTTTTTTTTTTTTTCTGAGACAGAGTCTCACTATGTCACCTTTGGTAGAGTGCCAGGGTATCACAGCTGACAGCAACCTCAGACTCTTGGGCTTAAGCGATTCTCTTTCCTCAGCCTCCCAAGTAGCTGGGACTACAGGCACCTGCCACAATGCCTGGCTACTTTTGTTGCAGTTGTTGTTTAGCCCAGGTTGGAACCCACCATCCTCGGTGTATATGGCTGGCACCCTAACCATTGAGCTACGGGCACAAGCCAAAATTTACCCTTTGAACATTAACTTCCATGTGACTTGTATTTAATGAATGTTAATTTTAGCCTGGAACCTAGTGAAGCATATATAAATCCCACCTCTCTTCCACATTGCCACATTAGAAAAAAATTTTTTTCTTTGGGGCCATGGCTTTATTAGGTCAAGAGACATGTGAGTTATATATGCTTTGTCAGGCCTCAGTCTCAAAACTAGTGTGAGTCAAATACAACTCACATGACAATTAATGTGCTTGACCTAACAAAACACTGTGCCTCCCTCCGTTTTTTCTAGTGTGGCAGTCAATATGTAAAATTCAGTAATTTCCATATATTTATACAGTTGTCCAATTATCACCACTATCTAATTCCAGAACCTTTCAATAAGCCAGATGGATACCCAGTACCTGTTCCATTAGCAGCCACTCCCCTCTCTCATCTACAAACTTCTGGCAACCACTACTTTATTTTCTAACTCTATTAATTTGTTTATTCTAGGAATTTCATATAAATGAAATCATACAGTATGTTCTTTTTGTGTCTGGTTATTTCACTATTCATGTTGTAATATAATCCATACTTTATCCCATTTTATGGCTGAATAATATTCCATTATACACATATACCACATTTTATCTGTTCATCACTTGATAAACATTTGGGTTGTTTCCACTTTTTGTATGTTATGAATAATGCTGGTATGAACATATCTATTCAAGTTTTTGTGTGAATATATGTTTTTGATTCTCTTGGTTATGTACCTACGGTTGGAATTGTTGGTTCACATGGTAATTCTATGTTTAGTTTTCTGAGGAACTGTAATACTATTTTCCAAGGTGGCTACACCATTTTACAGTCTCACTAACAATGTAAGAGAGAGTTTCAATTTCTCTGCATGTTAATTAGCACTTGCTATTTTTTGCATATTTCGGTTAAAGCTATCCTAGTGGATGTGAAGTGGTATCTCATTGTGGTTTTGATTTACATCTCATACATTACATTACATGATAATGATTTTGAACATACTTGTACTCTTATGCGTTTACTGGTCATTTTTATAATCTTTTTTTTTATAAAAATGCCTGTTCAGATCCTTTGCCCATTTAAGAAAATTGAGTTATTTATCTCTTTATTTTTGAGCTGTAAGAATTCTTTATATATATTCTATATGGGTTGACCAAATAGTTTACTCTAATATCCAGATATATTATCAGCAAATGCATTTTTCTATGTTGTGAGTTATATTTTCATTTTCTTGATGGTATACTTTGAAGTACAAAAATTTCTGGTTTTCATGAACTCCAGCTAGTTTTGGTTGTGTCGTATCTAGGAAGCCATTGCCAAAATGGAGAGTTACCCACATGTTGACTTTTTTTTTTTTGGATACAGTCTCAGTCTGTTGCCCTGGGTAGAATGCTGTGGTGTGAAGGCTCACAGCAACTTCAAACTCTTGGGCTCAAGTGATCCTCTTGCCTCAGCTTCCCTAGTAGGTGGGACTATAAGCACCAGCCACAAAGTCCAGCTAGTTTATATATATATATATATATATATATATATATATATATATATTTTTTTTTTTTTTTTTTTTTTTTTTTTTTTATACACAGGGCCCGCAGGTTGGGGGTGGTGGGGGGCCTAAGGTGTAGCTCCACCCCCCACCCCCC
>CAUYPK010028449.1:0-20000 GCA_963574355.1 Loris lydekkerianus | reverse complement strand
GAACTATGTAACCTTCAGTAAATTACTTAACATTTCTGTCCCATTTTCCCTGTTTGCAAAATGGGGATAATTGTCCTAATAGTGAGGATTAAGTATTGATGCACATGAAGTGTTTAGAACAGTGTATTAACCAGACAAGTGCTCAAAAAAAGTTCCAGCCTACTTACAGTTTCTTGTAAAAATCTTGTCTTTTTTTTTTTTCCTCCTTAAAGCTGTTCCTTTTTTCTTTGGGTGGGGGTATGCAGAGTCTAACTTTGTTGCCCAGGCTAGAGTGCTGTGGAATCAATGTAGCTCATAGCAATCTTAAACTCCTGCGTTTAGGCGATCCTCCTGCCTCAGCCTCACGAGTAGCTAGGACTACAGGCATGTATCACCACAGCTAGCTAATTTTTTTCTCTTTTTAGTAGAGATGGAGTCTCATTCTTGCTCAGGTTGGTCTTGAACTCCTCAAAGGGATCCTCCTGCCTTAGCCTCCCAGAGTGCTAGGATTATAACTATGAGGTACTGCATCTGACTCCTTAACGCTTTTTTTTTTTAGAGACAGGGTCTCATCTTGTCACCCTAGGTAGAGTGCCTGGGCATCACAGCTCACAGCAACCCCCAGCTCTTGGGCTTAGGCGATTCTGTTGTCTCAGCCGCCTGAGTAGCTGGGACTACAGGCGCCTGCCACAACACCCGGCTATTTTTTTGTTGCAATTTGGCTGGGGCCGGGTTTGAACCCACCACCCTCAGTATATGGGGCTGGCGCCCTACTCACTGGGCCATAGGAGCTGCCCTCCTTTTTGATATTCTCTTTTCTTTTGAAGTTAACCTGAAACTTGAACTTCCTAAGTATTTTTTCTGACTTAGCACTTTCCACTATCCTACAGAACCCTTCTAGCTTTTGCTCTATGGGAAGGTAATAATAATAATAAGGTATTATTAAGATATCATCTTATTGGCTCGGCACCTGTGGCTCAAGTGGCTAAGGTGCCAGCTATATACACCTGAATCCAGCCCGGCCCCGCCAAACAACAATAGCTGTAACCAAAAAAAAAAAAAAAAAAAAAAAAATAGCCAGGTGTTGTGGCGGGCATCTGTAGTCCCAGCTACTTGGGAGGCTGAGGTAGGAGACTCGCTTGAACCCAGGAGTTGGAGGTTGCTGTGAGCTGTGATCACGGCACTCTACCCAGGGCAACAGCTTGAGGCTCTTTATCAAAAAAAAAAAAAAAAAAAAAAAAAAGATACTGTCTTATTTATGTAACAATTTTCTTTTTCTTTTTTTTTTTTTTTTTGGAGAGAATCTCACTATGTCACCCTTGGCAGAGTGCTGTAGTGTCACAGCTCACAGCATCCTCAAATTCTTGGGCTTAAGAGATTCCCTTGCCTCAGTCTCCCTAGTAGCTGGGACTACAGGCGCCCGCCACAATGCCTGGCTATTTTTGGAGATGGAGTCTGGCTCTACTCTGGCTGGTCTTGATTTTGTAGAAGCTGTGTCTTGCTCTAGCTCAGCTGGTCTCCAACTCCCCAGCACAGGCGGCCAGCCTTGGCCTCCCAGAGTGCTGGGATTACAGGCCTCAGGCCTATTTGTTTGTTTTTGTTTTAAATTCTCGTGGTAACAGTGGCCAATTAAAAGGTTACTGATTGCAGTAGTTGTTTTTGCTACAGGTATTGTATTGAAATTGTGGTAATATCTTCTAGTTGTCTTTGTGGGAATGCAGCAGGGTGAACTGTAATAAATGTAAATGACAAGAGCAGTAATTTTTATATTTTTGTACAAGAGATTTATGTTAAATGATTTTGGACATAAAATTATGGTATTAAAAGAGGAAAGTGATATGAAGAGCTGGTTTATTGGTATTCAGGCATTTATTGAATTCGTGCTAGACATGTAGAATAAAAATAGTTAAGGTAACATTTCTGCTGCTATATGCTGGGTGACACTTTTTAGGGAAGCCATTTTAGCATAATGTCACAAGTACCGTAATATATTTGTGCATAAAGCTGTGTGAATACAGAGGAATGAATTCAAACTCAGAAGTAGAGAAAGCTTCTCACAGAAGGGAGCATTTATGATCAGGTTTGAAAGGTAGAGATGGTGGGAAAGAAGTGTTACAGGGATGATTATTACAAGTCATAGTACTTTAATGTGCAGAGGCAGGTTGTTCTTCAGAAATATGGTGAATTCAAGGAACAGAAAAGAAATTTTTTGGGGGGTAGCTAGGGGTTGGTATTTAGCATGCCTGCAGGATGGTTATAGTTGAAACTGAGACATAGGCATGGACAAAAGCATAGTATCATCTTTTAAGAAGTTTGGACTTGATGTCAATACTAGGGTGAGTGTAGGGTAAGACATGGAAGCTGTGTTTAGGATGATTTGATGGTAGCGCCCAGATGTGAGAAATGATGAGAGCCTCATGTAGGTTAGGTTGGGAGGAAGGAACAGTGTAGTTTGGTGAATGCCAGGGATGAGAGAAATTGACAAGGTGAAAATTATCCTTAGGTTCCTGCTTTGGGTAACTTGGATGATTGGTGTTTGTTAACCCCAACAGACAACACAAGAGGATGTGGTAACTAGCTTTTGTGAGAGAAGGCTGTGAAGAGAGAGGGAGATAGTGATTTCAGTTGCATTGATTTTGAGGTTCTTGAAAGATAACTAGAGGTAAATGGAAGGCATTTGGAAGTTCAGATTTGAAGCTTGAAGATTTGGGAGTACAAATTTGGAAAGCATTGCATTTGTAGAGAAAGCTTAGTCTAGTGGTTAGGGATATTGGCTCTGGAGCCAGACTGTTTGAACAGTTCCAGTCTCTGGCCATTTATCTGTGACCTAAGGCAAGATGCTTATTGGAAAGATTAAATAAACTGATAGATGTAGAATACTGCTTGATGTTTCATAATCACTCAGTAAATGTTACTTTTTGTTTTGATGTTTTATTTATTTATTTATTTGCAGTTTTTTGCTGGGGCTGGGTTTGAACCCACCACCTCTGGCATATGGGGCCAATGCCCTACTCTGTTGAGCTACAGGCACTGCATCCATCCATCCATCCATCCATCCATCCATCTATCTATTCATCCATCCATCCATCTATTTTTGAGAGAGTCTCACTATGTTGCCCATGGTAGAGTGTTTTGGCATCACAGCTCACCAACTTCAAAGTCGTAGGCTTAGCAACTCTTGCCTCATCCTCCTGAATAGTTGGGACTACAGGTGCCTGCTACAATGCCCAGCTATTTTTTGATTGTAGTTGTCATTGTTGTTTGGCAGGCCAATGCTGGATTCAAACCTCCCAGCTCAGGTCTATGTGGCTGGTGCCCTAGCCACTGAGTTACAGGCACCGAGCCTGTTTTGATGTTTTACATTATTAATGTATAGCGCATTTCAACAAGTGTTTGCCATATGCAGATAAAAGGATACATTTGAACCTCCTCCCACCCCATTTACTACTCCAGTTTGGAAAGCTTCCTAAAAGGGGTGATGTCAGGCCAGGTATGGTGGCTCATGCCTGCAATCCCAGCACTTAAGGAGGCCAAAGTGGGAGGATAGCTTGGGGCCAGGAGTTGAAAGCAGCAGTGAGCTGTGATCTTACTACCACTGTACTCCAGTCTGGGCAGCAGAGGGAGAGCCTGTCTCTAAAGAAAAGAGGTGTGGGTGACGCCTGTGGCTCAATGAATAGGGCACTGGCCCCATATACCGAGGGTAGCAGGTTCAAACCCGGCCCCGGCCAAACTACAGCAAAAAAATAGCTGGTTGTTGTGACAGGCGCCTGTAGTCCCAGCTGCTCGGGAGGCTGAGGCAAGGGAATCTCCTAAGCCCAAGAGCTGGAGGTTGCTGTGAGCCGTGTGACGCCAGGGCATTCTACTGAGGGCGGTAAAGTGAGACTCTGTCTCTAAAAAAAAAAAAAAAAGAAAGAAAAGAGGTATTGGCTTGGTGCCCGTAGCCTAGTGGTTACGGCGCATACACCAAAGTTGACAGGTTCGAACCCGGCCCAGGCCAGGGCCAGCTAAACAACAATGACAACTGCAACAAAAAATAGCTGGGCATTGTGGCAGGTGCCTGTAGTCCCAGGCCTGGCTCAGGCAAGAGAGTTGCTTGAGCCCAAGACTTTAAGGTTGCTGAGAGCTATGATACCATGGCACTCTACTGAGGATGACATAGTGAAACTCTGTCTCAAAAAAAAAAAGAAAAAAAAAAAAAAAAAAGAGGGAGGTGTTGTTTCATCTGAGACTTGAAGGATAAGGAGTTAGAAGAGGGAACAGCATGAGCAACAGTAGATGCATGAAATGTGGTAGGTAGTATTTCTTATAAGCAACTTGGTGTTAGTGTGCATGTAAAGCATGAGGAAGGGAGTGGGGAGAGAGCCTAGGATTGTGGACTTGGCCCTCGTAGGCTCTGATTTCCATAGTTTTAGGTATAGTAACTTCTTGTTTAAGGCAAAGAATTAGGGCCCTATTATGATATGAGCTCTGTTGTAATATTAGCTAATTGAGAAAATATTGCAGAAAGCTAATGGTTTTTTTAGACCTTTTTGATATATATATTTGAAAAATACTATAATTGGACAGCACCCGTAGCTCAGTGGGAAAGGGCACTGGCTACATAGACCTAGGGTGGCGGGTTCGAACCTGGCCCAGGTATGCTACCAAAAAGTAGTCTGGTGTTGTGGCGGCTGCCTGTAGTCCCAGCTACTTGGGAGGCTGAGGCAAGAGAATCGCTTAAGCCCAAGAGTTGAAGGTTGCTGTGAGCTGTGATGTCACAGCTACCCAGGGCTACAGCTTGAGACTCTGTCTCAAAAAAAGAAAGGTTGCGACTGTGGCTCAGTGAGTAGGGTGCCGGCCCCATATACCGAGCGAGGGTGGCGGGTTCGAACCCTGCCCCGGCTAAACTGCAACAGAAAATAGCTGGGCTTTGTGGCGGGCCCCTATAGTTCCAGCTACTCAGGAAGCTGAAACAAGAGAATCACCTAAGCTCAGGAGTTAGAGGTTGTTGTGAGCTGTGATGCCACAGCACCCTACCAAGGGTGATAAAGTGAAACTCTGTCTCAAAAAAAAAAAGAAATATGGTTTGGACTTTTCTCCCTGATAGCTTAGCTTTGGGATTTTGGAGGAAGAGAGGGAACAAGTTACTTAATACTATTCCATTTGGCTTTGAGCTTCAAAAATTTTGTTGCTGTATGTCCTCACTTGTTCTTTTTGTCTTTTTGTCTTCATGGATTTGTTTAATACCTTCTTTATTTCCTATCTTTCCAGTAGGAGCTTGAGAGGGAGCAGAGATAAATGCGGATATATTATGTCTTTTTGAAACTGGGAATCTCTTTGCATCTATTGAAGTACAGAGTAAAAAGAAAAATAAACTGAAAATCGCTAGTTGTAATTATTCTTAAGTTTCTGATACTCTGTCCTTAGTAATGTTGGCTATAGCTATAGATAGAACATAAAACAGTAATAGATTGCTGCAATGTGATACATAAGAACAGTGGGAAGATAAAGGGAGTGTCCATGTGCATTTTACTGCCCGTGACCTCACAAAAGGAGGACCTTTGGCAGGATGCTTCTCGGAGTTACCATCTTTAAAATGGGCTAATCATACTTGCCCAGACTACTTTATCATTTCATAAGATGATGAATATAGAGATTCTTTGTAAACTGTAGCTCTTTAAATGTAAGAGATACAAAAATGTTAAAATAAATATAGAAGAGGAAACAATAGAGATACAGATTGTAAAAAGAAGGAAATATAAAGAGGAGATGATGGCGGTACAAATAAGAATAAAACAATTGCTACATAAAGCAGCCATGACTGGGACAGTGCTTCTAAAAAGAAGTGTATATGATATAATTTCAGTGTTTAAATCAGGGATGTGTTTTAGAGGAAATGATACAAATTTTAGCCTAGGGAAATGGGAATGTCTACTTTGAGATTTTTGTGGATAGCAGGAATTTTAGTCTTCATGATTTATTTCTGTACTTTTAATTTGATTTATGAAGTTAGACGGATGGGACTGGGAAGATGGCATTGGGCAGTGCTTCTCAATCTTGGTTACTGGGCGGCGCCTGTGGCTGAAAGAAGTAGGGTGCTGGCCCTATATCAGAGGTGCCGGGTTCAAACCCAGCTCTGGTAAAAAAAAAAAAAAAAAAAAAAAAAAAAAGAAAGGAAAAAATCTTGGTCACTCATTAGAATTATCAGGGGAGCTTTTAAAAAATGCTATCGTTGGGGCCTGGTATTCTGGCTTAAATGGTCTGGAGGGGGTGTACTGGGCGTACTGTGTTTTTTTTTTTTTTTTTTCTTAACTGGCTGGTTCTAATGTACAGCTAGGTTTAGGGGTTCAAACCTTGGCCTAAGTCTTTAGCCAAGCAAGTTTATTTGATAGGTCTAGAATAAATGAGAGAGTTTTCATTTGAATTGAAGAATACTGTTTAGCTTTGAGCATTTTTTCTTTGTAGAAAAGCCTCCCAAATTAGTTTGTCTGTTAATGTATACCATGTATTTTAAGTTGTATTTTGTGAATATATAATGAAGTATGTTTATAAGCTGCAGGGACATATTAAGGGCCAAGTTTCTGTTGCTTCCATTTTGTCCTTTTCTGCCATTAACTTATTTTTGGTTGATTTTTGAATGAAATAAGTGTTCTGATATTTTTTCATCAAAATGGCATTGTAGCATGAAAGAGTGGAGCAAAGGAGAAAGGTAATAAGGATGGGCAAAAATGGCTGGTATCTTATACCACCCATTCAGCTATCTTCATGCCTAATATGTCTTTGTCTCATGTTGTATTAAAAACAAATTTAGAGACTTGGCACCTGTACCATAGTGGTTACAGTGCCAGACACATGCACTGAGGTTGGCAAGTTCGAACCCAGCCCTGGCCTGCTAAACAACAATGAGAACTGCAACAAGAACAACAAAAAGAAATAGGTGGGCGTTGTGGCGGGTGCCTGTAGTCCCACCTACTTGGAAGGCTGAGGCAAGAGAATCACTTTAGCCCAAGAGTTAGAGGTTGCTGTGAGCTGTAACACCATTGCACTCTACCAAGGGTGACATAGTGGGACTCTGTCTCAAAAAAAAAAAAAAAAAAAAAAAAAAGAAAGTAGAATATTGCATTTTACCACATTATAGCTTACCTTTTTTTCTTTTTCTTTTTTTTCTTTTTGAGACAGAGTCTCGCTCTATTTCTGGGGTTAGAGTGTCTTGGCCTCAGTCTAGCTCACAGCAACTTCAAACTACTGGCTTCAAACAATTTTCCTGCCTCAGCTTCCCCAGTAGCTGGGACTGTAGGTGCCTGCCACGATGTCTGGCTGATTTTCCTATTTTTAGAAGTGATGGAGTGTCAGTCTTGCTTAGGCTGATCTGGAACTCCTGAGCTCAGTGATCCTCCTGCCTTGGCCTCCCAGAGTGCTAGGATTACAGGCTTGAGTTACCGTGCCCGGCCCAGTTTACTTTTAACATACTAAAAAGTTTTTCAGATTTCTATAAAGTGATTCATTTGTTCAAATTTATTGTATATGAAGCACTGATACTATAACAGTTAAAGCAGTTGCTTTCGTAAAGCTCATTTAATGGGAAGAGATCTATTATATGTACATACTAGGTAGTAGGCCAAGTGGCGATAAATAGCATAGGAAAATTAAAGGTGGTATGAGAATGCTGGTTGTAAAGTTTGTGCTTTTCAGTGGTCTGGGAGGGTCTCTTTGAGGTGGTATTTAAGCAAAGATCTGAATAATACTCGATAGCATTATGTAGGTACCGGTGAAGTTCTGTCAGTCTGTTATTAGAGCAGGCAAAAATAGTTAGATGAATGTTCGTCATATTTGGATGGAATTTAACATGACTTCAAATGTAGGCTATATAAGAGGTGATGAGGGGCTGGGCACGGTGGCTCACGCCTCTAATCCCAGCAGTTGGGAGGCTGAGGCGGGTGTATTACCTGAGCTCACAGATTTGAGACCAGCCTAAGACAGAATGATGCCTCGTCTCTAAAAATAGCTGGGCTTTGGGGCGGGCGCCTGTAGTCCCAGGTGCTAGGGAGGCTGAGGGAAAAGGATCACTTGTACCTAAGAGTTGGAGGTTGCTGTGAGCTATGACTCTGTGGCATTCTCCTGAGGGTGACAAAGTGAGACTCTGTCTCAAAAAAAAAGAAAAACAAATGATGAGGAATTTGTGTGAATGCCATTCTGGAGATGTGTGCCATCTACAGTAAACAAAGAACAATAATTTGAAATGTGGGCTCCAAATAGAAATTTCCAAGGGTTCAGTACTCCAAGTTGTAGAGTAATTTGTATTAATTTGTAGCTGAGTTGCTTCTTACATTTGCAACGTTGTTTAGCAATTTGCTATTTATTTACAGATGGTTAAGGGTTCTCTTGAGCAATATCAGATAGAGTAGTTAGTTACCAAATTTTATTTAATTATAGTCAGGTCAGTATCTTGAATGAAGAATATATTCTATGTGCCCCCCAAAGTTGAGAGATTTAACTCTGGGAAACTGACCAATTTATATAAAAGAAGGCCCCACAGCAAGTATCTTGCAGGTCTTTAGAGATTGAGCTCTATCCATGGAAATTTTTCAGTGACGATTGTTTTAAAAATGTTCTTAATTGATGTTCAGATACTAAACATTATGGTAAAATAGAGTGGTTTGGTGATACTTTTGCTTAAAGAGAACTTGGAACCCTTCTAATAACTGTATCTTTTGCAGAGTCTTTTCTCCATCCTGAAATACCACTGTCTCCCCATTGCTTTTTTTTTTTTTTTTTTTTTGCAGTTTTTGGCCGGGGCTGGGTTTGAACCTGCCACCTCCAGTATTTGGGGCCGGTGCCCTACTCCTTTGAGCCACAGGCACTGCCCTTCTCCATTGCTTTTTATCATTTGTTGCCCTTTCTTCTTGGCCTATGAACTTTTCCAAACTTACATTGTTTTACGTTGAGTTCGGTTTTATGGGAATACTCATTTTGCCTTTTAATACTATAATGTTATTGATACTTTTTCTCTTATTAAATTGTTTCATTTTTGGTTAATTATATTTTAAAAGGCTTATGCAAACAACATTAATTTTATACCTTTATTGACTTTGAATGGTATTTACATATAGTATGTTATAGTAGGCTACTTAAAGCACGGAAGTCTGAAGATACCTCAATGGAAGTGGATATTTTTCCAAGTTTGTTGGACTGTACACTGTTCCTTAAAGTAGATATTAGAATTGGTAACTAATTTTTTTTTTTTTTAGAGACAGAATCTCATTTTGTTGCCCTCAGTAGAGTGCTGTGACATCACAGTTCACAACAACCTCCAGCTCTTGGGCTTAGGCGATTCTCTTGCCTCAGCCTCCCAAATAGCTAGGACCACAGGCAGCTGCCACAATGCCCAGCTATTTTTTTGTTGTAATTTGGCCGGGGCCAGGTTTGAAACTGCCACTCTTGGTATATGGGGCTGGTGCCCTACTCACTGAGCCACAGGCACCACCCAGAATTGTTAACTAATTTTAAAAACCGGTTTCCTTTCTTTGAAATTTTGAATTTAAAAGTGACCTTATTATAGGTAGACTTAAGGCAAAGAATAATCACCTACCATTTCATTACTGAGAAATGGCTGTTAACATTTTGTTATTTTTTTTACTTTTTCTATTCTTTCATACGCACACTTACACACTTTTTTTTTTTTTTTTTTGAGACGGAGTCTCACTCTGTTGCCCAGGCTAGAGTGCCATGGCATCATCATAGCTTACGGCAACCTCCAAATCTTGAGTTTAAGCAGTCCTTTGCCTCAGGCTCCCAAGTAGCTGGAACTACAAATGCCCATAACAATACCTGGCTAATTTTTCTATTTTTGGTCCAGGAGAGGTCTCACTCTTGCTCAGACTGGTTTTAAACTCCTGACCTCAAGCAGCCCTCCCACCTTGGCCTCCTAGAGTGCTAGGATTATTATATACATGAGATGTTGCACCTGGTCTGTTTAATATATTTTTATAGAATTTCAACATAATGATGTGTTATGAAGTACTCTTCTTAATTAGTTAATAATATGAATATTACCCCGTGTCTTTATTCTTTTAGAATATTATTTTTAACATTTAATTTTTTTTTTTTTGGAGAGACAGAATCTCACTTTACTGCCCTCGGTAGAGTGCCATGAAATATTTAAAGCAATCTTTTATCTTTTATATTCATTTATAAATATCAGTTGTCTGTTTTTTGAGACTTTGGAAAAAAAATAATAAGTTAACTGATGAATCCATACTGAACGTCAGAATCAAAGCATTCTATAATAGACATACTCTTATTTGACAATGTAAATGTTACTTTTTTTGCAGTATTATTATTGTTGCTCAATATTAATATTTTGTTGCAGCAATTGTCTGATTTCTTTTCTGAAAAAAAAAGACTCGTAGAGACAGAGTCTGACTTTATCACCCTTGGTAGATTCCATGGCGTCACACGCTCACAGCAACCTTCAACTCCTGGGGGCTTAGGCGATTCTCCTGCCTTAGGCTCCCAAGTAGCTGGGACTGCAGGTGCCCACCACAATGCCCGGCTATTTTTTTTTTTTTTTTTTGGTTGCAGTTCGGGTTTGAATCCGCCACTCTCGGCATATGGAGCCGGCACCCTACCCACTGAGCCACAGGCGCTGCCCTTCTTTTATGAATGTATTTATCTTTGTTCACTCTTTATGAGGTTTTTGCTTCTAGTCCTTATCTTAAACATTGTCATTGTTATTAAATTTTAAGCCTTTTTGATTTTGAAGGCAAAAGGTGGAAACCAAATAAACACTTGTATATGTAAAAAAAAAATTTAAAAAATTTTATTTTTTAGTTACTGTAAAGCAAAATATCCTTTTTTGTATGTGTGTGTACTTGTAGTGCATGTAACCACCATCATGATTAGAATATAAGGCAGTTTCAACACTTGATAAAATTACCTTGTGGTGGGCAGTGCCTGTGGCTCAGTGAGTAGGGCGCCGGCCCAATATGCCGAGGATGGCGGGTTCAAACCCAGCCCCAGCCAAACTGCAACAAAAAAGTAGCCGGGTGTTGTGGCAGGCACATGTAGTCCCAGCTGCTTAGGAGGCTGAGGCAAGAGAATCCCGTAAGCCCAAGAGTTAGAGGTTGCTGTGAGCTGTGACATCGTGGCACTCTACCCGAGGGCAGTACAGTGAGACTCAAGTCTCTACAAAAAAAAAAAAAAAAGAAAATTACCTTGTGGTATCCCTTTGTAGTCACACTCTCTACATACCGTTAACTCTTCGTGACCATGGCTCTGTTCTCCTTGCTATAGTTTTTTCTTTTTCTTTTTTTCCTTTCTTTCCTGTCTCTTCCCTTTCCTTTCCTTCTCCTTCCTTTTTCCTTTTTTCTTTTTTTTTGCTTCTCTTGAGGCAGAATCTTTGTTGCCTGGGTCAGAGTGCAATGGTATCATTGTAGCTCACAGCAACCTCAAATTCCTGGGCTCCAGTGATTCTCTTGTCTCAGGCTACCAAGCAGCTATGACTACAGACATGGGTGGGTCACCATGCCCAGCCAACTTTTCAATTTTTTTTGTAGCAATGGGATCTTATGTTGTTTAGGCTGGTCTCAAACTCCTGGGCTGAAGTAATGATTCTGCTTTGGCCTCCCAAAGTTTATAGGTGTGAGCCACCACGCCTGGCCCTAGTTTTGTCTTTTCTACAGTGTTTTAAAAATGGAATCATACAGGGCATTGCCTGTGGTTCGTTGGGTAGGGCATATAGGCATATAGGCTGGCCCCATATGTCAAGGGTGGCAGGTTTAAACCCGGCTCCGGCCAAACTGCAACAAAAAAATAGATGGGCTTTGGGGCAGGCGCCTGTAGTCCCAGCTACTCTGGAGGCTGAGGCAAAAGAATTGTCTAAACCCAGGAGTTGGAGGTTGCTGTGAGCTGTGTGAAGCCACAACACTCTACCAAGGGTGTTAAAGTGAGACTCTGTCTCTTATAAAAAAAGGGAATTATATATTATGTAACTTTTTCTCCTTTATTTAGTCCTAGAGTGGAACAGTGTATAACTTTGATAATAGCTTCTTGCACTTGGCTTTGAGATTCCCTCAAGATGTTGCGCATAACAATAGTTTGTTCCCTTCTTTTGCTGAAAGGAATTCCATTGTATTTAGGTGTGACCATTTATTTGAATGTTTTCAGCTTTGGTGAATATGAATAGAGCCTCTGTAAGCATCCAGTACAGGTTTTTGTGTGAGCATAAGCTTTTATGCCCTTAGGGTAAATACTTAGAGGTAGGATTATAGGGTAGGGTTTGGTGGAATCTGAGGAGGAAGGATTGCGGGAACTGAGGAATTTGAGACCAACCTGAGCAAGAGAGTGATCCTACCTCTGCTAAAAATAGAAAAGCCAGGCGATGTGGCGGGCACCTGTAGTCCCAGCTACTTGGGAGGCTGAGGCAAGAGAATCACTTGAGCTGAGAAGTCGCAGGTTGCTGTGAGCTGTGATGCCCCAACTCTCTACCCAGGGTGACAGTTTGAGGCTCTGTCTCAAAAAAAAAAAAAAAAAAAAAGTTAATCCATTTAGCTCAGAATATAGATTCAATAAATATGTATTAGCATGTAGTAGTAGTCATCATCATCATTGTTATTGTCTCCTTAAACTTAAGCATGTTCATTTATCCTGTGACCAAATCTGAGGTTTTTATGATGCAGCAAACCGGTTGGGAAATGCTATCTTAAATAAGAGATGCTTAAGCTCGCATCTAAACAGGAAGTAATCCTACCTCATGTAATCACTATTCTAGAACTTGCAAAGGAAGCCACAACAATTCCTCCCATCTCTCTCTATGTGCTCCTTTGCAGTGTGACTTTGCCATTTCTCTATCAGGATATGGAGTTGAGGCTGGGCTCGGTGGCTCACGCCTGTAATCCCAGCACTCTGGAAGGCCAAGGTAGGTAGATTGCCTGAGCTCACAGGTTTGAGACCAGCCTAAGCAAGAGTGAGACCCCGTCTCTAAAAAATAGCCCGGTGTTGTGGCAGGTGCCTGTAGTCCTAGCTACAGGAGGCTGGGCAAGAGAATTGCTTTGAGCCCAGGAGTTGGAGGTTGCTGTGAGCTATGATATCACAGCACTCTACCCAGGGCGACAGCTTGAGGATCTGTCTCAAAAAAATAAAATAAAAGTCCAGACTAGGATTTTGATTAAAGCTGCATTAAATATATACTTCCATTTGGGGAATATTGATATATCCAGACTCTTCCAGCTGTGAACACAGTATTATTTAGGTCTTTGATTTCTATTTTATTTATGTTATTTTTTTGTAGAGATAAGTCTTGCTGTATTCCCAAGCTGGTCTTACACTCCTGGCCTCAAGTGTTCTCTGGCCTGAGCCTCCCAAAGTGCTGGCCAGGTTCTTGATTTCTTTTTCCTTTTTTGGGTTTAGTTTTATTTTTTAAAATTGACAATAATTTTATATATTCATGGGATACATAACAATGTTTTGATACATATAATGTATAGTGATCAGATCAGCTTAATTAGCTAATATGTCATCTCAGATGTCATTTCTTTGTTTTGGGAGCAATCGTTATCCTACTCCTATTTGAAACTGTATAATAATAACTGTAGTCATCCAGCAGTGGTATAGAACATTAAATTTGTTCCTCCTATCTAGCTGTAATTTAAAAAAAAAAAATTTATTGATTGATTGCTTGGTAAATAGATCTTGCTTTGTTGATGGAGCTAGAATACCCTCACATCATCATAGCTCACAGCAGTCTCAAACTCTTTGTATGGCTCAAGCAGTCCTCTCACCCCAGGCTTCCAAGTAGCGGGGACTAGAGGCAGACAGCACCCATTATATCTGCCTGATTTTTAAACTTTTTGTAGAGATGTGGTCTCACTATGTTGCCCAGGCTTGCCTCTGAACTCGTGGTTTCAAGCAGTCCTCCTTGTCTCAGCCTCCCAAAGAGCTGAGTTTATAGGCATGAGCCATTGTATCCAAGCTGTTTTTCTTCTTTAGACTATTAATAATGTTAGATTACATTTGAATATTGAGTGAGTTTTGAACTGCTGGCATAAACTTAACTTACTTCTTTTTATATATTGCTAAATTTGATTTGTTGGGTTTTTAAATTTTTTAAGGAATAACGGTATGTAGTTTTCTTGTACTTTTTCTGGTTTTAGTATCAGGTTAATGCTGGGCCTCATAAAATGAAATTTTTTTTTTTTTTAGTTTCCTTTGGCTTAACATAAAAAGAATTTGAAAGGGTTCCCTCTTCTATTTTCTGGAAGAGATTGTGTAGAATTGGTGTTACTTCTTACTCAAATGTTCAGTGGAATTCTCCAGTAAAACTATGTGAACCTGGAGGTTTCTTTGGGAGATTTTAAACTGAAATGAATTCAATATCCTAATAGTCTAAGGCTGTTTCCTCTTAGATATGTTTTGGTAGTTTCCACTTTTTAAGGCATTGGTACAGTTCATCTATGTTGTCTGTCTTTTGTGTATAGATTTATTTATACTATTCCCCAATTATCCTTTTAACATTTACAATACTAAACTCATTTTGACAACCTAAGCTGTCAAATTCATGTGCACAGAGTTATTCATACTATTATTATCTTTTTTTTTTTTTTTTTTTTTTTTTTGAGACAGAACCTCAAGCTGTCGCCCTGGGTGGCATCACAGCTCACAGCAACCTCCAACTCCTAGGTTCAAGCGAGTCTGCTGCCTCCGCCTCCCAAGTAGCTGGGACTACAGGTGCCTGCCACAATGCCTGGCTATTTTTTGGTTGCAGCCATCATTGTATCATTGTTGTTTGGTGGGCCCTGGCTGGATTCGAGCCTGGCAGCTCAGGTGTATGTGGCTGGCACCTTAACCACTTGAGCCACAGGCGCTGAGCCTTTTTTTTTTTTTTTTGAGACAGTATCTCACTTGGTCATCCTCACTAGAGCGCTGTGATGTCACAGCTCACATCAACCTCATACTTTTGCACTTAAGTGATTCTTTTGCCTCAGCCTCCCAAGTAACTTGGATTACAGGTGCCCGCCACAATGCCTGGCTGGTTTTTAGAGGCAGGATCTTGCTCTTGCTCAGGCTGGTCTAGAACCTGTGAGCTCAGGTGATGCACCTGCCTTGGCCTCCCAAGTGAGATTACAGGCATGAGCCACCACACCCAGCTCTCTTATTATCTTCTAATGTCTTCAGGCTCTCTCTTCATTTGTTTGTTTGTTTACTTATTGATTTATGACAGTCTTACCCTGTTGCCCAGGCTAGAGTGCTGAATCAACCTGGCTCACAGCAACCTCAAACTCCTGGGTTCAGATGATCCTCTTGCCTCAGCCTCTCTCCTGAGAAGCTGGGACTACTGGTGCCCACCACAACACCCAGCTAATATTTTCTGTTTTTAGAGAGGGCTGGCCTCCATCTTGCTTAGGCTGGTCTGGAATTCCTGAGCTCAAGTGATCCTCCTGCCTCAGCCTCCCGGGGTGGTAGAATTACAGGTGTTGAGCTACTTCTATTTCTGGTATGGGTTATTTATGTTTTCTCTCTTTCTTAATGCCAGTTTTTTTTTTTTATCTTTTCAAAGAACTAAGTTTTTTGAGGGGGCAGCATCTCACTTTGTCACCTTTGGTAGGTGGCATCATAGCTCACAGCAACCTCAAACTCTCAGGTGATTCTCTTGCCTCACCCTCCCGAGAAGCTGGGACTACAGGCTGCCACCATTACACATGGCTATTTTTTAGAGAGGAGGTCTCGTTTTTTGCTCATTCTGGTCTCAAACTCCTCAGCTCAGGCAATGCACTCGGCTTGGTTATCTAGAGTGCTAGGATTACAGGCGTGAATCTCTGCACCTGGCCATCAAGGAACTAATTTCTTCTTGTGTTGATTTTTCTCTTTTTAATTTCTTTTCTTTCTTTCTGGTTTTTTTTTTTTGAGATAGAGTCTTACTTTGCTGCCCAGCTCTGGGGCTTAGGCGATTCTCTTGCCTCAGCCTTCCGAGTAGCTGGGACCATAGGCACCTACCGCAATGCCCGGGTATTTTTTTTTTTTTTTTTTTTTTTTGTTGTTTTTGCATTTTGGCTGAGGTTGGATTTGAACCTGCCACTCTCGATATATGGGGCCGGTGCCCTACTCTCTGAGCCACAGGTTCCTCCCTCTCTTTTTAATTTCATTGGTTTTGCTGTTTTCTTAATTATTTCTTCTGCTTGTTTTGAGTTTGCTTTACTTTTTGTAGTTTCCTAAATAGGAGCTTAGGTGATTGATTTGAAACCATGTCCTCTATTACAATATAAGTGTTTAATTTCTATTAATTTCTCTCTGAGCTTTGCTTTAGCTACATATGACAAATTTTGATGTTTTATGTTTTCATTTTTGTTTGATTCGAAACATATCTGGCTGGAAAACATATATGGCCGGGCGTGGTGGCTTACTCCTGTAACCCTAGCACTCTGGAAGGCCAAAGCAAGTGAATTGCCTGAGCTCAGAAGTTTGAGATAGGAGGATAGCTTGAGCCCAAGAGTTCGAGGTTGCATTGAGCTATGATGAGGCCACTGCACTCCATCCTAGGTAATAGAATGAGACCCTATATCAAAACAAAAACAAACAATAACAATAAAACCCCCAAACAAACAAAATCCAGAAAACATTTTTTGCATTACCAGAGACTTCCTCATTGACCTGTGGATTATTTAGAAGTATGTTGATTAATTTCCAAGCACTTAGGGTTTTCCTGTAATACTTGTTACTGATTTCTACTCTAAACCCATTAGGGTCAGAGAATATACTTTCACTTTCAGTTCTTTGATTTGTTAAAGTCTCCTTTATGACTCAGGGTATGATTTCTTGAATGTTCACATGTGTACTTGAGAAAAACATGTTTTCTACTACTGATAGGTGGGGCAGTCTTTAGATGTTAATTGGTTGGTGATGCTGTTCAGATTCTTGATGTTTATTTGTTTTATGTCTGCTATGTCTATCAGCTACTGAGACAGTATCACTTACTGAGAACAGAATGTTGAAGTCTCCGACTGTAATTATAGATGTCTATTTTTTCTTTTAGTTTTGTCAATTTTTGCCGTATTTTGAAATTCTATTATGTGTATGTAATACACTTTTAACAATGCCTTTACTTTATTTTAGTATTTATTTTTTTTGAGACAGAGTCTCACTTTGTCACCTTTGTAAAGTGCTTTGGTGTCATAGCTCACAGCAACCTCAAACTCTTGGGTTCAAGCAATTCTCTTGCCACAACTCCTGGCTATTTTTGTTTAAGAGATGGGGGTCTCTCTTGCTTTGGCTGGTCTCGAACCTATGAGCTCAAGTATTCTACCAGCCTTGGCCTCCCAGAGTGCTAGAATTATAGGTGTGAGCCACCATACCTGGCCAACAATGTCTTTTCTTCTTTGTGAATTGACCCATTTATCACTGTGTAATGTTCTCCTTTATACCTGGTAATCTTCCTTGCTCTTATCTCTTTGTCCGATATTAATAGAGGCATTCCAGCTTTAGCATGAGGATGTATACCTTAACAATAAAAATAAAACAAGAAGTGTCAAAGTGAAATGTGGATGATAACAACTGTCACACTTACTGCTTAAGGAAATTAGACATCTTTTACTTAATCTAATAATTGGCATGTTTGGGCTATGTATATTTAATGTAATTTATTGATGTTTTGGTATTTACTTGTTTCCTTTTTTCCTCTATCTTTCTCCTTTTTTTTTTAGGTTAATCATTCTTTTTTATTATTTTATTTTATCTTTGGTGATTTTTACCACTGTTCTTTTTTTTTTTTTTTTTTTTTCTCTTTTTCAGACAGTGTCTCAAGCTGTCGCCCTAGGTAGAGAGTGCTGTGGCATCACTACTCACAGCAGCCTCAAACTCCTGGGCTTAAGCGATTCTCTTGCCTCAGCCTCCCAAGTAGCTGGGACTACAGGTGCCCTCCATAATATCCAGCTATTTTTTGGTTGCAGTTGTCGTTGTTGCTTAGCAGGCCTGGGCCGAATTTGAACCTGCCACCCTAGGTGTATGTGGCTGGCACCCTGCCGACCCATGGGCTGCGCCTTGACCATAATTTTTTTTTTTTTTTTGTAGAGACAAGAGTCTCACTTTACCGCCTTCGGTAGAGTGCCATGATGTCACAGGACTCATAGCAACCTTCAGCTCTTGGGCTTATGAGATTCTCCTGCCCCAGCCTCCTGAGCAGCTGGGACTACAGGCGCCTGCCACAACGCCTGGTTATTTTTTTTTGTTGTTGTTGCAGTTTGGCTGGGGCTGGGTTTGAACCTGCCACCCTCGGTATATGGGGCCGGTGCCCTACTCACTGAGCCACAGGCGCTGCCCAGAACTTCTTTTTTCAATACTTAAAAAATAGTCCACTTCCAAGGAACCCTTGGTTTTTAATTATAAATGTGGTTTTATTATAATTATTTCTTCCCTATAAATAATGTATCATTCTTCTCTGGTTGCCTTATTTGTGAAACTTCCCCTATACCAGAAAGAAATCTGTGCTAATGCAAATCGTTAGTATAAATGAAAGGTCTACAAATTATGGCCAATGTTTGAGGTGAAAAATATACTCAAAGTGTTTATCATATTATCTCACTCAACAGCAGCAATTAACACAGAAAACTTCTGTGACCAGATGTGTAGGGATCTCTTTTTACCAACAAGCAGTCATCCCTGTAACAGACACCAACTGGGTGTCCTCCAATTCAATTCCAACATTATCTGTGGATAGTTTCAGACCCAGGAGTAGATGACTCTGTCCCATAAGACCATCTCCCCACCCTCCTTTAGACACCAGTCACGGTTCTGGGCCTCCAGATCTTTTGATCCACTGGCTGTAAATCGAGAATCCCACAATACCCCTTCTTTAAGTTTGATTAATTTGCTAGAGCCGAACTCAGGGAAACACTTTCACTGGTTTATTACAAATGTTATACAAGAGATGCAGATGAAGCCATGCATAGGGCCAGGTATGGAGGAAAGAGCTCAAGAGTTCTCAGGTTTCCCCTGGGTGCTCTACTCTTCAGGAATTTAACATGTTAGCTGTCTGAACCCTGTCCCGTGGGCCTTTTATGGAGACTTCATTGGATAGGCATGATTGAATCATGGATGACTGTGTTGAAATGTGATAGGACAAAAAGGGTATGGGGCCGGATCCTCTCTGGATTGAGGGTGTTATGACCCACAAACAGAAAGGCAGAGGAAAATAAGAGTTCTGCCTTGGGCAGGTGAAGGGAGAGCAGAGGAAGGTTTGGAAGATGTTCCCTGAGGCCTGTTTCTGAGGCCTAAATTGCCCCAACACTACAATAAAAGACTGTGATATGGCCAATGGGAGTTAGGAGCTAGTAACAGTGGATGAAAACTTACATATGTTTATGTGTGTGTGTTTATTTCTCATAATATCATAGCTTGCCACTGCTGTCGGTCTCAGGCTGCTTTCTCATTTTGTAAATAAAGTGTTACTATGATCTGTTCACACTCATTGATTCACATACTGTCCATGACTGCTTTTGCACCCCAGGGGCAGATTTGAGTAGTTGTAAGAACTACTTTTGGACCCTAAAGTATTGACTACTTGACCCTTTTCAAAAAAAGTTTGCTGATTTCTGGTGTAGATTTTTTCTTCATTAAAATTTCCTACTTGATTTTCTTTTTTTTTTTTTTTTTTTTTTTGCAGTTTTTGGCCGAGGCTGGGTTTGACCCTGCCACCTCTGGTATATGGGGCTGGCGCCCTACTCCTTTGAGCCACAGGCGCTGCACACCTACTTAATTTTTTAAAACTTTAACCATGTAGGCTTAAAAATCTTTTTACACCTTCCTTTAGGCCGGAGACGCCATCTTCTAGTTGTCACCAAAATGACAAACACAAAGGGGAAGAGGAGAGGTACCCAGTACATGTTCTCTAGGCCTTTTAGAAAACATGGAGTTTTGGCCACATATATGCGAATCTGCAAGAAAGGTGATATTGTAGACATCAAGGGAATGGGTACTGTTCAAAAAGGCATGCCACACAAATGTTACCATGGCAAAACTGGAAGAGTCTATAATGTTACCCAGCATGCTGTTGG
>CAUYPK010028447.1:0-23804 GCA_963574355.1 Loris lydekkerianus | reverse complement strand
GGGCACTTGATGGAGGCTGGAGGTGTTCACTCAGTTCCAGCCCCACCCTTAGTTTATGTTACTGGGTGAACAGAACAACCCTGTGGGAATTTATTTCTGACCCTGCTAGATTCCTCTGCAGAGGAGAGGCTGATTTGAGTTCCCAGAACCTGTGTCTTGGGCCCTGTCTTTACTCCTGCATTTGTATTCACAGCATGATTAGTTGTCAGCTGTAGCCTCTTGGCCTCCTTTGTCTATAGGCTGGTGATCCCCTGAGGGCAAGGTGCATCTTAGGCTCAGTAAAGCAGTCCTCTGGATCAGCCCCACCCTGGGAGTTTCCCGGCTCTGTGGGTTCATTTTCTAGTCCCCGTGTTCCACCCAGGACAGTATCGCTTCAGGAAAACCCTTTACTCACGGGGCCTGTGTTTCAGTCCCAGGTCAGTTCCATGGTGGTTGCCGTCTGAGAAGATGCTCGGCCTCATCTGGTTGCCCAGGGAGACAGGAGGAGTGGCTATGGATATCTGGGGGGTGGGCCTTGTTATTGCTGAAGACGGCTGTTGCTCTACACCTCAGGGCACCACTGCTCCAGTGTGGTTCCCTCTTAGCCAACTGTCATCTCCTCACTCCTGTGCTGCAGAATCAGCACTGGCCAGCTGCAGTCCAGGTCCTGTCTACACCTCTCGAGAGTTCACCCAAGTATATGGACTCCTGGGGGGCAGGCCTCCAGGCCACAGAGTGAGAGTGGAGCAGAATTCTGGGATTTCAGAGTTGCAGATTGTAACACCATGCTCGTTGAGAGAAAATGAACAAATAAACAAATACAAAGGTTACCAGAAACAGATGGAAACACATAGATATACAGACAACACCCATGACAACAGCAGCATAAAAACAACTGCAATAAAAATAGTGATAATTGTACAATAATTAAAAGAAAGAAGGGAAAGAGAAAAAAAAAGAGAGAAAAAAGTGGTGTTAGTAGAAATGTTAAAAGAGAAGAAGAAATTGAAATTAGAAAACATAGAAATAAAAAATATATCTATATAAAAAGTAATAAAAAAAATTATCAAAAGCTTCTCCAGGCAAATGGTGAGGAAAAAAACAGAACAAGAAAAAAAAAAAGGAAAAAAAAAGGCACCAACTACAAAAATACTCTTGCGTGTAGAAATATACAACTATACACTATATAGTTGTATATTTATATATACAACTATACTATACACTATATATATATACACTATACACTATACACTAACGACTATATGTCTGCTGTAGAGATCAACCTTCGTAGGAATATATTCATACTGCAATATACTTTCCGGACACTGGTGGCATTGTGAGTGATTCCCAGGCTTATACCTGATTCACAGTTTATACTGTTACCATGGTAACCACCTTCCATGGCCAATTGCCATTTTGGAATTTCTGTAAAAGTTTTTCGCCTAAGAATTGTGTAACTTCGGCTGTTCTTTTTCAGACAGCACTTGCAGCCAACCTTCCCTCTTAGTGCAGGTGTCCACACTTCTTAAATCTTTCCACTCTGCTCCTAGTTTCTCCTGAAAGCTGGCGACTGCAATCGGCTGTGTGTAGGGGAGGTGCTGCTGTGTTCGTGTGGTTGCTGGCGGGTTTGCGGCTTCAGCAGCGGTTCCGCTGCCAAAGCAGGGTTCATGGCTTTAGTGGGTGAAGCGGCTTCTTCAGAGTTTCCCTTTTGGGGCAGCACCCGCCAGTTCGCTGCGCAGCCTGAACCGCCAGCCCCTTCCAACACCTGGGGGAAAGGTGCCCACCCTTTTGGGTAGTTCAAAATGTCTGTTTTTTCTTTTTCTGCTTTTTGGTGTGGGGTCAGGAGGTCATTCAACAACAGTATGCTTGCCATCAGCAGTCTTCAAAAGTTTGCTTTCTGAAAATCAGTCCACGTCACCATGTGTAGCTAAGGTCATTCTCTTTCAGTGCTGAACACTATTCCACTGAACATGCCACAATTTATTTATCTATTGATGACTTCTGGGTTATTTTCAACTTTTTTTTTTTTTTTTAAGAGACAGAGTCTCATTTTATTACCCTTGGTAGAGTGCCATCATGATGCCATAGCATCATGGCTCATAGCAACCTTCAACTCCTGGGCCTAGGCGATTCTCTTGCCTCAGCCTCCTGAGTGGCTGGGACTACAGGCGCCTGCCAAAACACCCAGCCAGGTTCAAACCCACCACGGTGTATGGGGCTGGCGGTCTACCAACTGAGCCACAGGTGCCGCCCTATTTTCAACTTTTTTGCTATCATAAACACTGCTCCCATGAACACTCTCCTATGTGTATCTTGGTGTGTGGGGGTCAGTTTCTTAGGGAATATACGTAGAAGTAGAACTGCTACTACTGTACAGTGATAAGAGGATATTTGTGATTTCTATTAGTATCAGAATTTTGGTTTCCTGCATTCATAACTGACATAAGGGCCAGACGTGGTGACTCACACCTGTAACTCTAGTAGCAGTGCTACTCACGAATGCAAATGATCAACTTTAAAAAATTATGTCAAATTGATTTCCAAAGGCATTATACTAATTTATACTCTTACCAGAAAAGTACAGGGGTCTTATTGATCAATATCCTTATTAATACTTGGCTTTGTCAGACTACTTAATTTTGCTAACCCAATAGTATCTCATTATGGTTTTATATTACATTTCCTGGGTTATTGAAGTTATATTTTCACAGATAACTGTGAAATTGTTAACACACAATTAGTATGTTCTCTTCCATAAAGTGACTATTCATGCCTGCCCATTTTTCTATTAACTTGTCTTTCTTATAGATAAACAGGAATTCCTTATATATTTTAGATACTAATTTTTTGTCAGTTAGATGAATCATAAATTACTTTTCTCAAGTTTCCTTTTTAGTTTCTTTATTTTTTTAGTCTTGGTATGTTGACAGAATCATGCTCTGTCAGGCCAGATTGTGTACTACCATGCTTGGCTAATTGTCTAAAAAATTTTTTGTCAAGATACAGTCTTGCTATGTTGCTCAGGCTGGTCTTAAACTCCTGGCCTCAAGTGATCCTCCCACCTCAGTCTCCTACAGTGTTAGAATTACAGGTATGAGTCAACACACCTGGTTAGTTTCACACTTTTAATAATCCTTCACCTGAACTTACAAATCAATCTTTCCCTCTTTTCCTTATGTCCTTTCTTCCTTTTTTATCTAGGTTAAGGTCCATGCCATTTTGTGAGTAAAGGCTGGGTTCTCAACTGCTCAGATAACAGAATCAGAGAATGGAATTAAAGAAAAAAAAATCCTACAAAACTCACATGCCGACGGCTAAATTTTGTTGGGTTGGTGGCTCACACATGTAATCCCAGGACTTTGGGAGGCTGAGGTGGGAGGACTATGTAAGGCCAGGAATTTGAGACCAGCCAGGACAACATAGTGAGACCCCATGTCTACAAAAAGTAATTTAAAAATTAGCAGGGTGTGGTGGTATACATCTATAGTCCTAACTGCTCGGGAGACTGAGGTGGGAGGATTACATGAGCCCAGGAGTTCAAAGTAGCAGTGAGCTATAAATGGGGACAGATAGAGATCCTATCTCTAAAAAATATATAAACAAAAAACTAAAATATTAAAAATATTGTTTTAAGTGAGAATAATTCCCTAACATGTTTCTATGGTCTTAAATTTCATTTTTTTTTTTTTTTTAGAGACAGAGTCTTGCTTCGTTGCCCTCGATAGAGTGCTGTGGCATCACAGCTCATAGCAAATTCAAACTCTTGGGCTCAAGAGATTCTCTTGCCTCAGCCTGCCGAGTAGCTGGGACTACAGGTGCCTGCCACAACACCCAGCTATTTTAGAGCCAAGGTCTCTCTCTGGCTCAGACTGGTCTTAAAACTGTCAGCTCAGGCAATCCACCCACCTCAGCCTCCCAGAGTACCAGGTTTACAAGTGTGAGCCACCGTGCCCTGCCTAGGGTCTTAAATTTTCTACCTAATTATTTTAAAACAATGAAAACTAAGGTTAAATTTTAATGTATAGCTCTTTAATGTACAGCTCTATACAGAAGCTACTTTTTCAACTTGCTGAATGCTCTTCCCTTCCTCTGTAAAAGCAGACTGGTTAAAGCCTATGACTCCGTGAGTAGTTGAGGCTTGTGGGTTTTCTAGAGTATGCAACTTGCACGTCAGTGCCCAGGACAGCTACAAGCTTACCATAAGCCACTTGTCTTTGTTCCCAAACTTGCTTATGCCAGTTGTGCTTAGATTTACAATGATATATTTTAATTAGGAAAGTACCTAACCATGAATGTGACTAGAAAGCATTTTAAGTTTCCATAAAAAATTGAAATTTTGTTTTTCCTTTTTTGTCTTTGAGACAGAGTCTCACTCTGTTGCCCTGGGTTGAGGCCACAGCATCATCATAGCTCACAGCAATCTCAAAGACTTAGGCTCAAGAAATCCTCTTGCTTCAGCTTCCAAAGTCACAGGGACTACAGGCACTCCCAACCATGCCAGGCTAGTTTTTCTATTTTTATTTTTATTTATTTATTTTTTTGAGACAGAGTAATTTATCATGTTCCTATGATCTAGGAACTATATACTTCAACATTTTACCGGCAAAGAAACTGAGGCTTAGAAAGGTAAAGGAATCTGCCAGAGTGGTGAAGGCAGGCTTTGAACCTAGGCACTCTGACTCCAGACTTTGTGCTCTTGACCACTGAACCATACTTCCTCTCATCTCCCCACAGGACTCCTCAGAATCCAGGTAAATGCAAAATCATCCTTGCTCCAGCTAGCCAATTTGTGAAGAACAGCTATGGCGCTTCCACAAATCAGAATTTAGGGTGAATGCTATACCAGAGAATTCTTTTCCATGTACTGACTATGAAGCCTACCTAATAAAATTGGACAGACTATGTCAATCTAGACAAGAGTACATGAGCATCAGGGAGAAGATAAGCTACAGATTAGGACTGTCTAACTCTCAAGTGTAGGCCCCAAATCACTAACCTTGTAAACATTTTGTAGGACAAGGTGCATCTTCTCAGGGTGAATAGCTGAGAGTACAAATATCAACATGACAACATCCACTGACTCTGGCGGTACGTGATCCAGGAGGTCATCTTTAGTCAGATCACACTGGAATACCTTGCATCGTTCTGTGTTATACAAAGGATTTTGCTACAGAGGAGAAAAACAAAACTGAATTTTAATGCAATAACTACACTGACACACAGAAAAGTACAGCATCAAAAGGTGATCCTATTTCCATTTGCATACCATGGCATATAAACAAGCAATCAACTTTGTTACTGGATAAAACAGAGTAATAAATCATTTGCATATAAAGCATGTAATATTCACCATTGCCTCAAGGGGCCAGATTTCATTTTGACAAATTATTTTAAACTGAGGATAGAATACAGTCTATTACATATTCAAAAAAATGAGCATTTTCTAAGCATGTATTTCCAGAGGGATAGTAGTCTAAAACTGCCCTCTGCTTCCTTAATTCCCCATTGAATTATCCACTGCAAGCCTAAACCCTATGAGAATCCCTGTCAATTCCTCTTACTGAGATACTCTCACAGTTCCTCTGGGTTATATTCTCCCTTGATACAGCAAGCTAAAGAAACTAAGTTTTTTTTTTGGACTAAGTGTATTCCTGGTACATTCTGGTTGCTTGGCTTCAACACATGTTCTTGTATTATGAAGAAAAATATGTAAATGAGAACCTGAATAGATACAGTTAATGGACAAGAAAATTAATATTGAAAAGATGTCAATTCTACCCATAATTCCACTTCTAAATCTACTGCAATCTCAACTGAATCCCAAGTTTTCTAGGAACTTATTCATCAGAAAGTAAAAATCTTGGCTCGGCGCCCATAGCTCAGTGAGTAGAACGCCGGCCACATATACCAAGGCTGGAGGGTTAGAGCCTGGCCCGGGCCCCCTAAATAACGACAACTACAACAAAAAAAAATAGCTGGGCATTGTGGCAGGCGCCTGTAGTCCCAGTTACTTAGGAGGTTAATGCAAGAGAATCGCTTAAGCCCCAGAGTTTGAGGTTGTGTGAGCTACGATGCTACAGCGCTGTACCAAGGGCAACATAGAGACATTTTCTTTTTCTGTCTCAAAAAAAAAGTAAAAATCTTTAGGAATAGCCAAGTAAATTTTTAAAAGGAGGAATGAAGGAAAAGGTACACTACTGGACATCAAGGTAGACTATAAAATGTAGAAATAAAACAAGGTGATTTGAGAATGAAGACATAAGATCACTGAGACAGAATACAGTCCCCAACACTGACTTGTGTACACTACATATATGCACATAAGATTTTAGTATTTTCTCTAAGATAGACAAAGGTGACAATTAGATTAAAAGGTAGACAATAAGTGTGATAATTATCAAAGAGGAAAAATTAAATTCTCATTAAATTTACTGTGTTCAGATAACTGGCTACTTATTTGAATTAAAGCACAACTGACTACCCATGTGCATTAAAAGACTCCTGGTTTCAACCAAGAGATGTGCAGAAGTGGAAAGATATAGCTTCCATACTTAAGGAGAGAAAAACTGGAAAGAGAGCAAAGTAACAACTTTCCTGTGAACCTAGAACAACAGAGGTCAAGCAAACACAGGCAACAAGTGAGACCCCTTCTCTACCAAAAATTTAAAAAATTAACCAAGTCTGGTGGTACCACCTGTAGTCCCAGCTACTTAGGAGGCTGAGAAGGTGGGAGGACTGTTTGACTCAGGAGTTCAAGGTTGTGGTGAGCTATAACTATACCACTGTACTCATCACTCCATCCTGGGCAAGAGCAAGACTCTGTTTCAAAAACAAACAAACATACAAAAAAATGGAACAACCTGCCACCTCAAAGTAAAATTTAGAGAGGCAGACAGGTGCCCTCAGAGAGACACACACCCAAACACTTGAAGACAAAACTAGAAATTTAACAAATTGATAGGTATTAGACTTCACAAGTATGTTCCCACCCCTTGCAGGTATTTCCACAAGGAATATCACCAGGCCCTCATAGGACGATGTTCTTTCTGCTGCTGGCCTTTCTCATCTACTTTAAGGAAGAAAAGGTTGCATCTGCAGTGGCAAAGTTATCTGTGGCCTAAAGCTTAAGGACGCTGGTAGAATACCACTGCAGCTGAGGGAAAGGAGTTATTCTACCTAGACTCAAGTCTTAATCTGCAGGGAGAAAAGCCTTGAGATATAGAGGAGGATATGGTGGATTCCTCCTGCAGTTCAGGAAGAAAAGCTTTATTTTTGGAGAAAGAGAAACACTTGTGAAAGACACATCCTTGAGACACAGGGAAATATAGTTCAAAAATGGAGGAGAGCATTACAGAACAATCCCCTCCTCCACACCCGGCCACCAAGTTTCCTAATAACAGCAGTAATGCAGCTGGAAAAGCTTTAACAGATTGACTCTTTAGGGAAACAGCACAAAAACAGAAGACCTAAAGCCAAGAGAGAAGACAAAAACAAAGTCACGAGAGGAGTCTGAAGTCTCTGGTACCCATAGCAACAATAAACCTCACAGATAGCTATAGCAACAACAGACTTCAAACACAACCCAACTCCTGACTAGATTATTACAGATCTCTATTACCTCAGTATCCACTGCTTGTATAAAATTTGCAACTTCAACCCAAAAACATATGGCATTCCAAAAGCAAGAAAAATACAGTTCGAAGAAGCAAAGCAAGCATTAGAGCCAGACTCAAATATAACACAGACGCTAGAACTAAAAGGTGAGACATTTAAAATAACCCTGATTAAAGTCTCTAATGTAAAAGACAACACGTAAGATCAGACAAGTAACTTCAGGGATGGAAACTAAAAAATGATTCAAATGAAAATGCTAAAAAATGGCTGGGTGTGGTGGTTTGTGCCTATAATCCTAGCACTTTGGGAGGCTGAGGTGGGTGGATTGCTTGAGCTCACGAGTTCAAAACCAGCCTGAGCAAAAGCAAGACCCTCATCTTTACTAAAAATAGAATAACTGATGCAAGAGGATTGCTTGAGCCCAAGAGTTAGAGGTTGCTGTGAGCTTTGGGGCCGGGGTGGGGGTGGGGGGGATGCTAAAGCACAGCATTTAAATGCTGTAGGGCAATAGCAAATAGTATAACATACATGTAACTGCAACCTCAGGAGAAAAGAGAATGAGACCTAAACAAAGTATCTGAAGAAAAGTAATGAGTAAAAATCTTTCCAGATTAACTAAAAAAAAATGAAAATTATAAAAATAAAATATAGGTGACTGTGTCTAAATCCTAAGAGTAAAGAGCTCCTAAACCAGACTTAAAACATAAGCACCTCAAAAGGAAAAGGTTAATACATTTGACATAATGTACATCCCATGAAAGGGAAGAGACACCACAAAACAATGCTGCCTAAGCTTGAAGAAATGTTTGCAATATATATAACAGGAGATTCAGAATATATCCTGAAAAAAAAAAAAAGAAAATGACAAACCAATAGAAAAATGTACAAAGGTTAAAAAGAAACAATTTTTACTATAATACAAGCTTTACAAGGGTAGGGACTTTTGCCTGTCTGTTCACTGATTACCCCTAGTGTTTCGAACGGTGACTGTCACACATTAAGCTCTCAATAAACATGTAGAATAAGGAACTTAGAAGTAACTAACACTACTTACATATTACGAATTAATTTAACCTCTCTAGTAATTTGGGGAAAAAAAAAAGAGACATTATTTTCTGCCAATAAGATTAGTAAATATAAAAAAGACTGGTATCAAATATTGAGGAAATAGCAAAAAAGGTACCTTTATATTATTGGTGAAATTATAAATTGATATGATCTTTTTTGGAAGGAAACTTGGCATTATCTATTAAAATTTAAAAGTATATGCTCTTCTTCCATGGAATTCTACTTCTTCCATTACTCATCACAGAGAAATGTGTACACACATGTTTTGGGAAGCACATGTACCGAAGCTGGTCACATTAACCCTATTTGTAAGAGCAAAAAATTAGAAGTGATTCAAATGAGTATCAATAGGGCAACTATTAAAGTATGGTATATTCATTCTATGGAATACTTTAACAGGTAAATAAAATCTACATTACCAATATAAAAAACTATAAGATACACTAATGTCAAGTAAGCAAGTTATAATAAATGTGATACCACTACTATTGAAAAAGTTTAGTGAATGCTAAAACTGTGAAAGGTTGATGAGGAATTAGTTATTTGCATGTTGTCAAAGTGTCCCCCACATATGAGTTAATGGTAAAAGGGAAACATTTTTACAACAGGGGACTTAGGCAGTTACTACCTTAACCCTTTGGCCAAAAATATTATGATATCATTTACAGTGAGATTACCAGACAATACTGTCTCTTCACAGGACATAACATGCGAAATACAACATCACCTATTAAAATGTTTTTCACAAATATTATTTTCTCTGACTTAAATTTAACTTCTAGTTCATAGGAAATACAAAAGATAGAGGAATAAGCCAAATAACATAAAGAAAAAATCTGACTCATCTGGAATGTTAGACTTTATTATAGAAAACTGGCTTGATCTCTACAAGAATTCATTGTAAGTGGGGGAAAAAGTTAAGGGATAAAGTAGGAGTATTTTAGATTCAGGAGATTTAGAGGACATAATGGAAGAATTAAGAGATAGCCCTTAAGTGGATTAAAAATGATAATAAAAGACACCTGGAACTATTTGGGGAACTCTGAATTGGAACTAGAATTAACGACATTAGGAGATTATAGTTATTTTTGTCAGCTATGATAAATTTATTGTGGTCATGTTAAAAAGCTCCCTCTCCAAATGTGTACAGATGTGTACAGATTTAAAAGTCAAATGTTTGTAATTTATCTTAAATTAATTCAGTCAAAAGTCTATAAAGCAAAAGGCATTAAGTATATGGATGTTGTTACGGTATTTTTTCTCTACTTTTCTTGAATAAACATGCGTTTCTATATTGTATACGCAGGTGATCAGGAAAACAAGACTCATGGAGATCACGGCTGGTGAGCTCCGGGGAAGACTGGAATTGGGCAAAAGGTAGAGGGCAGGTCAAACAAACCTAAGAAATATAATAGAAACACAGCAGAACACATGCATGGTGCACCAACCTTAACATATTCAACTGCTCTTGGAGAAAAATCACAGGCATAGGCAAAGATATTCACATCTTCTTCTAAAAGTGGAAATAAACAGTTTCCAACCCCACAGCCAGCTTCCAGCACTGTTAGCTTTTGATCTTCAAACTGGAGAAAGAGAACCCCAAGTTACAGTTCATTACTTGCGCATAATGAAGAAACAAACCAAACTAAATGGCTAACGGAATAAGCTGTGGAGTTAAACTGCTTGCCCTCAAATCCCAACACATTCCCTGCCCCCATGTTTTATCCTTGGGTAAATCACTCATATAGCTCTTTGTCTCAATTTCACCTGAAAACCTGCACTTCACAGAGTTATTATAAGGCTTACATGATAAAACACATGTAAAGTTCTTTTAAAAGGGCCATGGTAAATAGTTCACTAACATTAACAATTATTATCATCTTGAATCTGTCACTGAAGAGACCTGAGTCTCACTATGTTGCCCTGGCTGGAGTGCAGTGGCTATTCATAGCCACTAACATCACACACTACAGCCTCAAACTCCCGGGCTCAAGTTATCCTCCTGCCTCAGCCTCTGGAGTAGCTGGGGCTATAGGCCCAAGTCACTGAGCCTAGCTCTTGAATTTAGTATTTAATGTTTACAACTTTCAGATAAGCATTAAAAAAATAGAAAGTGACCCCACTAAAATTCTCTCTTCTGTGTATTAAACCAGAAACTGCTAAAAACTACTTAAGACTGAACAGTGTATTCTTCTCCCAAGGTGCAAAACATTTTGATAACTGGCTTTATAAATTCTCTACCCCTCTTTTACTGATTTTAAATGAAGAACTCTGATAAAGTGTAGTATTTGCTTACCTCCCTACATGATCTTAGCTCCTCAAACTCTCTGGTGGTCCAGTGTCTATCTTTGAAGAAATTAGTGCTATTTCTTTTGTAAAAAAGGTCCCAGTTCTTCTGAGCTTCTTTTTCCAGTTTTTGCTGTTTAAAATCAGACACCAAACCTTGGTCTCTTTTTAGTTTCTCCTCTTCTTCAGAGCTGAGGATCCTTGACTGCACCCCTTTCCTTTGCAATGAAGCCATCTCAGAAATTGATGGTAATACACTTAACACTGGTGAACATTCTCCATTCCTAAATAACCTGAGGTGTCCGAGCTGATACCGTAGACATAAGATTTTCTCAGATACGTTTCCTCAGGTGGGTTTCCAGGCCTCAGATAGCACAAGGTGCTTCCGAAGAAAAAGAATGAGAGTCTGGTTAGTGGTTCTAGAATAGTTCAACACACTGAGTTAGTGGTTCTAGAACACTTTTTTTTTTTTTGTAGTTTTTGGCCGGGGCTGGGTTTGAACCCATCACCTCTGGCATATGAAGTCGGCGCCCTACTCCTTTTGAGCCACAGGCGCCGCCCGGTGCTAGAACAAATTCTTTAGGACACTAGGTTCAACTCACCAAACATTTACCAGATGCTGACACTAACAAAAATCCTGCCTGTCATGCGAGTAAAGGTCACAAAGACTACCAAGTCATAGTCCCTACCTTCACCGAGCTTACCTTCCCTGTTCAGGATTGTCTCATACATCGAACTCTAATTCAAACCCAAACGAGCCAACTATTACAATATATCGGTTTAGTTTAGTAAAAGTACCCTTCCACGAACTGACTGAGAAACCTTGGGGGAGAACACTCATCAATTTTCGGGGTCCCAGGAAGGGGTGACTTAAAAACCACAACAACGGCCTACATTGGAAGCGGTAATCAACTGTCAGACAAGTGGGGTCATTGTTTCCCGAGAGCAGGAGCTGCGTTTTTTCGAAGGAGATGACGCTGAACCTGCGCGGCCTCAGTTTCTGATCCCATTCACAAGACACTGTCGCACGAACCAGAAAGGGCGTCGCTTTCCAGGGACTGAAGCCCTCGCACCGCCATCACCGAGCTAAGAGAGCCAGTGGGCGCGAGGCTAAAAATCCCTAAGGATCCTTCCATCTCGAGACGCTCCGGTTAAACTAGACCCCAAGGGCCCCCGCGGAGGGCCGCCCATGTTTGGCTACCAGACATGCGTTAATCTAGTCAGCCACGCTCTGGGTTCACGGTCATCACTTCCTAAATTCACCTCTAGGGGTAGGGCCAGGCGTACTCACTCCGCAGCTGGGCCTAAGAAGCAGAATTTGGAAGTAGCAACGGAAAAAGTCTGAGCCTGGACAAGCCAAGCCAAGGACCTCGAATTGGTATACTCCCGGCGTAATTCTTTCGCCATGGTACCGCCCCCGCCACTTCCGCTGGGGACACGGAAGTCCCTCCTTGACGCCGGAAGTCCCGTGGCCTCGTTTCCTCAGAGTCTACCCCGACCCAGACGCCGAGAAGACTTACTTCCGACCTGCGGTGGGCGTCGGCTGGGGTCTCGGTTCGCTCCGGAGTGGTATCCCGGGAGCACCGTCCTCCCAGACGCCGGAGCCGGAAGCCCGGGCTGGGGCAGCGCCCGGAGAGCGCCGCTCTCGGCGCTAGGTCCGAGTTGGGCCATGAACGGGACCGCGAACCCACTGCTGGACCGCGAGGAACATTGCCTGCGGCTCGGGGAGAGCTTTGAGAAGCGGCCGCGAGCCTCCTTCCACACCATTCGCTGTAAGTCAGCGCTCCCACGGATCCCTGCGGCCGCTCCAGCCGCCACATGCCCACCTCGACTCCTTCTTTCTCTCTGTTCTCCAAAGTCCAGGGAACTCCCTGCCAGAGTCAGTTCCTGTCTTACCCCAGTTTCTCCGGAACCTCGTTTTGTCGTTCGGATCGGACCTCCCAAGCTTTCGTCACTCCCAACTATTCTTCTACCTCATAATTCCAAAAGTTATTGGTTCTTTTTCGTTTCTATCCACCCCCACCCCCCAGTCCTTAAGCCAAAGGAGTCCAATTCTTCCTCGGCGCTCCCCCACCCCCCTCATTACTCCGTCAGGGATCTCCACATGGAAAATACTCTTACCGTTTGCTATAGGCTCATCTATTCCCACTTAATTCATTCTCTTCCCTGATTTACTCAGCTTTCTTTCCTCCTCGATCTTACTCCTGGACATCCTGATACTGCCTTTTGTCCCCTGTACTGCCAAATAGTCTTCATTCTTTCTACGTCGTCTCTTTCCGCGCCTCGTTTGACTTTGATGTCTTTTGAGATCACCTATACTATGAGCTTTTCCCTGGACCAAGTCCCTCGGTCATTAAAGAATAACATTAGAATTTGTGAACTGGGGATAGGTTAAAGCTTGATCTCTGTTTGGAAGAAGAGAGCAGGCATAAGGAATGTCGAAATAGTCATTATGCTGGGCCTTTTTCTACATGATTATGGACTCTGTGTAGACCGTGCACTCTGGTTATTCGGAATTGGCTGACTGAGCATCCCTTCATGATTCACAGCCTTTTAATTTCCTGTAGCACTGACGCTGTTTAAGACTTGTTTTTGTCAGAGGAGCTAATAGATGTGACTCAACATACATGAAGAGGGCATGTGAGGTATTGAAGTTCCAGCTTTATGTGGTTGCTTGCTGTGCCATTTATGCTTCTTACTGACAGCACATTCAGCTCTTTTAGAGAGAGTAGTTGGAAATGTAAGAACATCATTTCCTGAGCAGTTTGCTAAGTTGATGTTTTCCTCTAGTGAAGAGCAATGTGGAATTTAAATGAGACCACCATTCATTTACACACCTGACCTGCAGTTTGAGGCAGGTGTGTGTTAATGTGAAGGAAGATGGTTATTCATGTTGCATTCTAACTGCAATTCAGAAATATGAATAGCAGGATAACTTTTAGAGATACAGTTAAATTGTCTGCTCTGAACATCTACAAAAGTATCTTTACTAAAGCTATGGAACTTGAATGTGGCAAATTCTAATTTTAGCATTGTTCAAAATAAAATCACCTTTATGATGCTGTGGCCTTTTATATTTCATACAGAATTTGGTCACAATCTTTTTCATATGCTCTGTTGCTTTTGATCCTTATAATTCTAATAAAACACCTTTGGATGATGAGGCATTAATTTTCATGTATCCCTTTTATTATCTGTGTTTAATAAAATGGTATGTAAATTCTAGCTTTTCCTCACAAAATAATCCAGTGAGAGATAAGAGGAAAAATCTGTGGATCTTGTAGATGAGACCATCCTCCCTGAGTTGATAGTAATTGAAGCTGGATGGTGGTATACCAAGGTTCATAGTACTGTCTTCTCTCTTTTTGTATAGTGAAGTTTTGCATAGTGAAATAGTTTTGAAGACTTCTAAATCATTTTTATTGTCCATATCTGAGTAATAAAAACCAACTCTTAAGTGAAAATACTGAGGAAACCCTTATAAATAACCTGGGGTTAAGTGTTTTATCCTTTTCCTTCAGATGACTTTAAGCCAGCATCTATAGACACTTCATGTGAAGGAGAGCTGCAGGTTGGCAAAGGAGATGAAGTCACAATTACATTGCCACATATCCCTGTAAGTTCATTTAATTCTTTAAAATGAGGATCGGTGAATTCTCATATTTTATGTTATTATGATATAAATTTCCTACTGTTTAAAATGTCTAGATTTCTAAAATACCAACATTAGGGAAAAAAGGAATTTTAGGGAGTGGAATGGGGTAGAATTCATGCTACTTAGGTGCTTGATTCAAAATGATCGTTTGCCATTTTCGCCAAACTAGGCTTTCCTCCATTTGCTGCTGTCCAAAGTAGACAAGGTTCCTGTCTAGGCATTGAGTTCCTCTTTTAGATATGCATTGTTTTCTCCCAAGTAACTGCAAAGAGAAAAACCCTAGATACCTTGCTGTTTATATAGGCACAACAGCTCAGGAGTGTGGCATAACCTAGTCAGGAGTTAAGACAGACAGGAGCAGGATTAGCATCTCTCTGTCTGATAGGGGGTCAAGTACAGGCTGTTAGTCTCAGGCAAGAGCCAGAGGTTTGGAACATTCAGCTAATTTAGAGATGAAGAATTCAGTTTAAAGCTTTACTAAGAACCCTTGCAAAAGAAAGACTGAAGTCCTGCCCAAGACAGCACTGATCACAAAGCCCAAAGGATGACATGATGTTCTCAATGAACATGTATCATTGCATGTGACAACCCTGTCCAGGAACATAGTAAGTTCTTGGTAGCTGGGGGTAGAATGAAAAGGCTCTGGACACAAAGACCTGGAAAGCTTTTTGTGTTGAGGAAAAATTGTCTGCCGGTTTAAACTGCTATTTCATTACTTGTTGCTTTTGGCAAGTTACATCATCTCCCTTTGGACCTTAGTTTCCCAAACGTAAAATCAAAGTGTTAGATAAATGGTCCCTGAAGTCTTTCCAACTTAAACTTTTCCTGTATGAATAAGAAGTTAAAAGAGGCAAGGCATTAAATCCTATGTTCAACAAGTATTAATTGAATGCCTATCACGTATTGGGTCATTATTAGGCACTCAGAATAAAGCTTTGAACAAAACAAACATATTTCTTGTTCTTGTGGAGCTTATGGACTGTAGTTTAAGTAAGTATAAGAAAAATATATGGGCAGCTCCTGTGGCTCAATGAGTAGGACGCCAGCCCCATATACCGAGGGTGGCAGGTTGGAACCCTGGCCCGGCCAAACTGTAACAAAAAAATAGCCGGGCGTTGTGGCAGGCACCTATCATCCCGGCTACTGGGGTAGGGTGGGGGTGGCCTGAGGCAAGAGAATCACCTAAGCCCAAGAGTTGGAGGTTGCTGTGAGCTGTGACACCACAGCACTCTACCGAAGGCAACAAAGTAAGACTCAAAGTAAGACTCTATCTCTAAAAAAGAAAAAAAGAAAGAAAGAAAATATAGCACTTATTCTACATAATCAGGGAAGGCTTTCTTAAGGAAGTAAACTTTGAGTAGATCTGAAGATTGAGTAAATTAAAGAGAAAACAGTAGGACATAGTAGACAGAAGCCTTGTTAAAGCCCTGAGGCAATAAAGAGCTTGAGGATCTGAGAGAAGCCAGTTGCCATCTGGTCTGAAGCACACACAGCCCAGGGGTACATGGTATAGGGTGAGGCTGGAGAGCCAGGGAGGAGCCAAGGGCTTGCAAGATCAGACGGCTGGTTTCAAGATTTATCCCTTGGCCTAAGAGCAACAGAGGAGTGATAGAAAGGCTTAAGCAGGTGAGTGGCATGGTTACGTACTCTGAGCTAACTAGGATAAATGACCTCCCTTGGAGAGTGCTTTGTTGGTTACTTGACACATGAGAGGGAAGCCTTAGACTCTTCAATCAGAAATATGGGCCAGGTACAGTGGCTAACGCCTATGATCCTAGCACTCTGGGAAGCCAAGGCAGGTGGTTGCTTGAGCTCACAAGTTCTAGACCAGCCTGAGCAAAAGTGGGACCCTGTCTCTACTAAAAATAGAAAAACTGAGGCAAGAGGATTGCTTGAGCCCAAGAGTTGGAGGTTGTCACCATGGTACTCTACCCTGGGTGACAGCATGTCTCAAAAAAAAAAAAAAAAAAAGAGAGAGAAAGAACTATGTAGATCCCTCACTTGTTACTAAGTGATAGCTCTACTTAGTATAATGCAGGTCATGGTTAATTTCTTTTTCTCAGTTTGTACTTTATCATTATTTATAACACTTCTGTAATCCCTTAGAAACATGTACAGTAATTAAAAATTTTTACACTACTTTTCTTGATTACTTAGAATCAGTTGCACAGTCACAGTTTTTTGCTGTTTTATTGTCTCCTTTTTTATTTTTGCCTAGGAATTCAGAAGGAGTTAAAATAGAAATCACTTCATTCTGTTCATTTTGAGTAGCTTTGATAAAAGATTTTATCACATAAAGTCATCTGTAAATTCAGTTTTGTTATTCATAAGTTTAGTTTGATCATCTTATACTTTTTTTGCAAATAGGGATCCACACCACCAATGACTGTGTTCAAGGGAAACAAACGGCCTTACCAGAAAGACTGTGTACTTATTATTAATCATGACACTGGTGAATATGTGCTGGAAAAACTCAGTAGCAGCATTCAGGTGAAGAAAACAAGGTGTGTAAATAACAACATGCTGATTTCTGTTACGTTTCTAAACCTTTGTGTTATCTATTCAGTTTTTAGAAGTTCGTGAGCGTCTCCTTGCTCATAGTGTTCTTTTGGTAATCTTAACTCTGCCTGTGTCTACTCAGATAAATCAATAAAATATATTTTTTCCTCAAATGCTATAAAAAGGAGTAATATTTTTAAGACCTAACAGGGATGTACAGCCTATGGGCTGTGCACAGATTATTTGAGGACTGTTCCGTTTATCTGTGGGTATCAGATATTACAGAAAATATGCACGGACCCTCTTTATTTTGCTCATCAGCTTTAGTTAGTGTTTGTATATTTAGTGTGTGGCCCAAGGCAACTCTTATTCTTCAATGTGCGACAGTAAAGAAAAAAGGTTGAACACACCTGAACGTATGGGCACCTTGGGGAAAGATAATGTACTTTATAATTAAGCTAATCTTGTTAAACTCATGATTGTTGATACAGTACCAGCTCAGGGATAAAATTTAAATTTATAGACTTACAATTATGAAAAAATAATTGAGTAATATGTTCTTTATTAAAGTAGAAACATTAACTATTTTCAAGATACATTTCAGGTCACTATTATACGAAATTAAAATTGCCAATTTTTTAAAGTGATGAATTCTTTCAGGTATTACATATCTAATATGAAGCCAGTTAGAGTTTGTTTGAAAGTCAAAATTCTGTAAATAGAAGTAACCTAGTGGTTCTATTTGTTATAGTGTAATATAGTAATTATTATAATATGGTGGTTTTAAAGAGAGTGTCACAGCCTGATGTTTTTCTATTTTGCTTTCTCAAGCCATTTTTCTTCACTCATTTCACAAAAAAATAGCAAGCATTTATTGAGGAGTTTTCATGTGCTAGATGCTTTATGTACATTAAGCATCTGATTTTTGTGAGTAATTTTTAGAAAGGTGCTATTATTATCCTAAAATAAAAGAAAAACAGATAAGGAGACTGAAGATTAGCGAGATTGTGACTTCACCTTAAATTTGAGTGCTAGAGCCGAGAACTGGTCCAGGCAATGTGTTGCGTAGGCCTTGCTTCTGTCCTGCCACTGTCCATGTGTATTCATCATGTACAGTGAACAAGGTGTCACAGTCACCCCTCCCGTGCCTGGTGGTTGTGTATTCCTTTGCTACTCTGTGTGATCTGGTGAGTAGCAGCAACATGTCACCTGGGTACTTATTAGACGTGCACCATCTTAAGGCCTACCAAGTCTGGATCTGCAGAGCTCTCCAGGTGATTGATTGGTGGATAAAAGCAAAAGCTTGAGAAGCACTGGGCCAGTCCATTTATAAAAGGAATTATTATTATTTTTATTTATTTACTTTTTTAAGAGACAGAGTCTTACTTCGTCGCAACTCAGTAGAATGCCATAGCGTTACAGCTCACAGCAACCTCCAGCGCTTGGCCTTAGGTGATTCTCTTGCCTCAGCCTCCCGAGTAGCTGGGACTACAGGCGCCCGCCACAACGCCGGGCTAAAAGGAAATTATTAATGGAAAGAATTTTCTCAGTTTGAAGTGGAACTCTGCTTGACTGCCAACAAGAGCAGGCATGTGATGAAATGAGCAAGCAGAATGTAGATAATGGAAAAATTTGCAGGTTGGCTGGTATTTTAGGAGTTACTCTCTTTAGGAACCCATGCGGTTGTGATTGTAACTTCATGTTGCGCACAGGGAAGCCTGTGCTGTTGTGATCTTGTGATTATAACTTCATGTTGCGCACAGGGAAGTCAGGTACTGCCTGTAGTAAGTAGATTACACTCATCTACAGGCTGCGTAGAAGAGTGATTCCCTAAGATGATAGAGCACACATGGAAACCTGATATATGGCACTTGATACTGACATTACAGATCAAGTAAGGGAAATGACTGCTATCCATTAATGGTGCTGGGACATTTTGTTTTCATTATGAAAAAAATATGTAAATAAAAATGTTTTCTCTGGGTTTGTGTAAGTACACTTCGTGATATTTGCATGATGGTGAAATCACCTAATGATGCATTTCTCAGAACATACCTTTGTTAAGCAATGCATAATTTCTATTAGTAAAATGATTTCTTATAATCAGATTATAGCTTATATTTCTTTTATTTCCTTCTTGCTATAAAATGTGGGCTTCTGTAGGGCGGTGAGTCTGTGTTTTGTTCTTCTCTGTATCCCTGTTGCATGATACAATATTGAAATGTGATAGACATTCAGATGTTGAATGAGTCATTAACATGATACAATTATTAAATGACAGTATTTTTCAGTGGTCTGGATAGAGCATGAGGTTCTATGGAGATGTCTGGGTGCTTGAGAACCACTCTTTTTCCCCTCTGATTTAGTGTATGTCTGTCCTTTCAGAGCTGAGGGGAGCAGTAAAATCCAGGCCCGAATGGAACAGCAGCCCACTCGTACCCCACAGCCATCACAGCCACCACCACCACCACCTCCACCACCTATGCCATTCAGAGCTCCAATGAAGCCTCCAGTTGGACCCAAAACTTCTCCCTTGAAAGATAACCCTTCGCCTGAACCTCAGTTGGATGACATCAAAAGAGGTAGAGAATATTTTGTGGAGCCATGATAGCAACTTGAAGTAGAGTGTTGATATTCTTGTGGAGCTCACAAGGCTACTTTTCCCACATGGTGGCAGGCACATTCACTGGCATCAGAAAAATTTTTGCGCAGCTCACTGTTCCAGAGGTGGTGAGGGTGGCAACTTCTGCCATTTATCTCATTGAATAGTGACTTGAGTTGTGGCTGTCTTGGTAGCATTATGCTTAGAGGCCCAGAATTTAAACAAGTATGACTTTCATCTAAAGCTCCGTATGGCATACCCCTAAGGCTTTGAAGAAAGAAAGGATTCTAGGTGTAGGGAGTAAAAACCAAGTGTAGCAATGTTACTGAGCTTTATATTAATATAGTGTCTGGTTAGAGGGGTTAGGTGTAGTCCCAACTACTTGGGAGACTGTGGCAGGAGGATCACTTGAGATATTGGTTTGTTGTCATCATGCCTGCCCATGAATAGCTACTGCATTCTAGCCTGGGCAACACAGCAAGACCCCATCTCTTTTAAAAAATAGTTTGAGGACCATTTAAAATACCATCATCAAAAACTTTGTGCTGACCCAAAATGTATGAATATGAGGCCGTGAGGACCAGTGGAAATGGATACTGGCTTAGACTTCGAGGTGTGGTTTGGCTCTCTCCATTGCAAACCTGAGATAAAGGTTTACTTTGGCTTTCTCCCCCACACAGTGCATGGTTTTAGTGTTCTAGAGTCTTAGAAGTTATGAGACTAAGTGGCATATTTCATATTTGTAAGTTAAATGAAACAAAATGAAATATACAGTAATAGTAGATGGGGAAAGATAAGAGTTGTCCTTTGGAAGTTTGCTTTTTCTATAGAGGGGCTGGAAAATGAAATCACTCTGTGCACTATGCACAGCTGTACATGTCTTTGATTTTTTAAACCTCGTGGATATTGGAATGCTATGGTAGGTGTTTCCACTAAAGTTAAATAAGAATTAGATCATGTGTGGTTGGTTGTTGCTGATTATGCTTAAAGGAGTTATAGCTGTTTAAAGTCACCTGCTATGTTTGGACAGGACAATCTGGCATCTTTCTTGATATATCCTATGATGTATCTTAATGTATTCAGTGACATTGAAATGGCTAGTAAAACATGCTTTTTCTTCCCTGCTTAACATCTATAAAAAAGGTTGTCACTCAAATCTGTGGAATGGAGAGGAGGAATGTTGTTCCACCATTTTTCTTAGTTGCCGTGGTTCTCCCTGCAAGTCTTCATTTATTTGTGGGACATGAAAGCTGAAAAGGACCCTGGGGCTGTCTGGCCTACATTTTTCCAGAATGGCTTGGGATATTCATTGACTTACACCTGGGACTCACTGCTGGTTAGAGGGTGATCCAAAGCAAGCATCAGACCTTCCAACTCCTGGTCAAGTATTTTTTAACCTTTTAACATAGTATTTCTCTTTTTTGGAAATTACCATTTTACCCCATAATTCACATTCTTTTTTGCTCAGAAACATTGCTACACTTGGTTTATTTTTGTAAATAAAGGCAAAATAGACTTAAATTACTTTTTACACAGAATAGTCATTCTCTTGAAACAGAGTCTGCTTTTTATTTTGGGTGGATTTAATGGTTCCATCATCTGTCTGGAAACAGTGTTTTTGTTTATTTTGGTTTTGGTAATTTTGTTTGTATTTTTTTAAGGAATTGAAAAGTAGGGCTTTGTCTAAAATATTTTCTAAGCTAGATGTTGTTATGGTGGGTACCTGTAGTCCCAGCTATTGGGGAGACTGAGGCAAGACAATCACTTAAACCCAGGAGGTTGAGGTTGCTGTGATCTATGATGATACCACGGCACTCTACCCAGAGTGACAGTAAAACTCTGTCTCAAAAAATATATACTTTTTAATACTATTTGCTTTTGCAGATTTGCTGTTTATAGAAGCTTCAACACGCTGCCTTGGGAGTGGTGGCTGTCCTGATCTATGTCATGTCATTTATTCCAGAGCTGAGGGCTGAAGTTGACATTATTGAACAGATGAGCAGCAGCAGTGGGAGCAGCTCCTCAGATTCTGAGAGCTCTTCAGGAAGTGATGACGATAGCTCCAGCAGTGGAGGCGAGGACAATGGCCCAGCCTCTTCTCCACAACCATCACACCAGCAGCCCTACAACAGCAGGCCTGCCATTGCCAATGGAACCAGCCGGCCACAAGGAAGCAACCAGCTTATGAACACCCTCAGTAAGAGTGCTGTTCCTTTTATGGCTGAGAGAGGGCTAGCGATGCAGATTCTATTTATCTTATACCAGACCCTGTAAACCTGAAGACATTTAAGGCATAGAAAATGATCTTGGCAAAGATAGTTTGGAGTAGAAAGGAGTGAGTTACATGATAATAAAAAAAGGAAGCACAAGACTCAAAGTGTCTTCTTTATCTTTTCCATTCCCCACTGGCACAAATTGAGTTTTGTGAATTCTGGAAAATGCTTAAACATGAACAGTAGGCTCTTTGCTTTTGTTTATGTACCAGGCTGTAGGGGAGCTATCTGCCATCATACTGCCTCTGCCTCCAGGACTTTCACAAAAAGAATCCACTGTCTGCAGACAGTGTGTGTCCTGTAGTTCACATATAGGAACCTATGCCATTGGGATTTATGTGGAGAGCAGTGAGCCTCTGACAAGAGGGAGAGAAATGGATATCATAAAATATCTGGGTGGCTTTTAATGCAGTCGATACTAAAAGTAAAACAGGAAAATAAGGTCAGAATTTTCTTTGTTTTGGATGTAGGAAGAGAGCTGATTTTCTATGCTTTTTATTTTTCTGGAAGCCTGATGATTGTTCTTCTGTGGTGCACCTCCCTTTGAGGAAATTGCAAGGTCTGGAGACAATGGTGGGGAAGCTAACCTAGTTAACCATATTGTTGTAGACCAAGCAAAGATAATCTTGGCACTATTGACATTTTGGGCTGGAAATATCTTTGTTGTGGGGGGCTGTCCTGTTCAGAGGATATTTAAGAGCATCCCTGACCTCTGTTCACCAGATGCTAGTACCAGTCCTCCCACCCCCAACACACACCGTGTCAACCAAAAATATATGTTCCCTGTCTTCAGCATAGGTTGAAGGGTATAAAGAAAATAGCATTACACAGGTAGGTTGTTCGAGAAAGGAGGACCTCGGGATCAATCTCACTGAAAGAGTCTCTGGGACTCTAGAGTCCTCAGAAGTCACTTTGAGAAGAACTAGCCTAGAGGTTAGCAATCCAGAAATACAGAAGTTCACTTTTGGTTTTTAATCTAAACAGTGTCAGCTGGTGTTCTATCATTTATATTCCTGTTATATTAAAGTGAAAGGTTGAGTACTGAAGTTCTTCACTACTCTAAGTTTTACACCCTAAAAAGAATTGGGAGCTTTGTAAAACTCATTAGTTCAGATTTAAAGTTTAAAATAAAATGAGTATCCAGAACAGAAGTGTACCAGAGAGAGAATATTATTCTAGTGTATTACTGGTGTTAACAGTAGTCTACTTCCTCAATAGGGAGCCTAACGTGGTTTTTCCTTAGTTTTTATAAAGCAGCTAATGTGAGCATTTCTACCAAGTGGCAGATCAGTTATTTATAAATATTCCCTTGCTACTTATTAACACATTTAAAAGTTTTCTAACCTACTCCTCCTTTGCTTCATCCTAATCAGTATTGCTATGCTTTGCAGATACCAAAAATAGCATCTCTTTTAAAATGTTGACTGTATCAGTTTTTTTCACTGAGCTAAATGGATTTTTCTCCCTAATTAAGTTGATTTAGTGAGGTTTTACTGTAGTATGATAGCCATAGCAGTCAACCCAAAAACTGTGAGAAAGTAATTTTTAAATTCTGTACTTTTGGTTTGATTCTATTTTTGTTTTTGTTTTTATAGGAAATGACTTGCAGTTGAGCGAGTCTGGCAGTGACAGTGATGACTAGCACTGGATCTTTGTAAATCTACTTTTTGGTGCACAAACATGCTGAAAGACTGGGCTACTCTAGCGTGGAGTCCACTGCCAAGAGAAAAATGTTATGGATCAGTGACTGTAGTAGGAGTTTGAGGCTCCGGAGCGCTCAGATATTCAAGTCTTTAACTTAATGGTGATGGGTGATTTTCTCATGTAA
>CAUYPK010028446.1:0-21600 GCA_963574355.1 Loris lydekkerianus | reverse complement strand
TACTTTTTCTTCCATTCTTGAGATACTTTACTAAGAAGAATATGTTCCAGCTCCATCCATGTAAACATGAAAGAGGTAACACCTTTGTTTCAACATCAAAGACTTGGGAACATCCTTTGAGGATCATGATTGAGCATGCTGGCTCCTTCCCATAAAACAATGTTTTCCAATTTTTTTTTTTTTTTTGTATAATCTCTATGTAGATCTTTCCCATTGCTGAAGTGACCGTCTTAGCAACCTATGGATCGATTAGTTGGGTTTACTATTTCGGTCCCTAGCATTTTAGGCTTTGGAGGTAGCTCGGCAGGGCTCTCATTTATAAGGATTCAGAGATGTCTACATTTGGTTGCTTATCTATCTTCTTTGACTTAGGAGGATGTTTCCATGTTGCATCATATTTTGATACTTCATTCTGTTTTATAACCCAATAATATTACATTGTATGAGTAGGTCACATTTGGTTTACTCTTTCACTAATTGATTTACATTTAGGTTTTTCTAGTGTTTGACTCTTCTGAATAATGTTATCAGCATTCATGTTTTTATGCAGATATATGTTTTAATTTCTTTTTTTTTTTTTGTCACTTTGTCATTTTGTCATCCTTGGTAGAGGGCCCTGGCATCACAGCTTACAGCAACCTCAAACAATTGGGCTCAAGTGATTCTCTCGCCTCAGCCTCCCGAGTAGCTACATGTACCTGCCATAATGCTTGGCTATTAGACATGAGGTCTCGCTCTGGCTTAGGTTGGTCTCAAACTCCTGAGCTCAGCCAATCCACCTGCCTTGGCCTCCCAGAGTGCTGGGATTATCGGTGTGAGCCACTGTGCCCGGCCTGATACATGTTTTCATTTCTCTGGGGTATACACCAAGGAGTGGGGTTACTGGGTAGTCTCCTATGGTAACTCAATGTTTAACCTTTTAATAAAATACCAAGCTTTTTTTCCAAGGTAGCTGTACCATTTTAGAGTCCCACCAGCAATGTAGCAGGTTACAAATTTTCCACATCCTCACCAGCATGTGGAAAATTTGTTTTTGCCTTTTTTATTTTGGCCCTCCTACTGGGTGCAAAGTGGTATACCATTGTGGCTTGGGTTTACATTTTTCTAAGACTATTGTCTTAGCTATACCACTTAGAGCTCACAATTTTAGGTGTCCATGTAAAGGATGTCATTTTCTATTCTTTTATGTTACTTACAATTTCATATTTGAAGTGCTGGTTAGGATCCAATCAATTAAGATCTTAACCTTAAATGAGTTGTAACATGGTGTTTCCAAAACTTTGATAGATGAGTCAAAAAAGATCTTTCCAGATTTAACCTGGTAGCACTTTCTATGGCCTTATTGTTCTAAGTGCTTCATAAACAGTGTTTCATTTAGCATCTATAGCAATCCTTTGAAGCAGACATAAATAGCCTCATTTATATAGATGTAAATTCAAAATCGAATAAATAAAATAACTTTGCCTCTAAGGCCCATGCTGTTGTAAAGTCTAGCTATATTCAATTGATCCTATCAAACTTCCTTAGTCTTCTCTAAGTCCCTTACGTCAGTCAATGGAATGTTCTTGGCTTCTAACTTTTACTACATGACTGAATAAATAGTTTTCTATGCTACTTGCCTACTTATTTATTAAGTTATTGTAGTTTTCTTGTTTCTCTTTTTCTGTCTATTCTGTTAATATGTCCTTATTACAGAAAATTGAGGAAATAAAGGAAGAAGATAGCAAAATAATTTTTAAAACCTTAGAAATACCTACATCCCAACATCTAAGATAACTTTCTTAGCATTACAGTGTATAAACTTCTAGTGTCTCTTTCAACAAAATTGGACTCATCCTGCAAATACTACAGCCCTTGTACAATTCCTATGGCTGTCTCAAAGCCAGTGGAACTGGGGTGGAGAAAACCCAGGAAGACACCAGTGGTGGCAGCCACACCGGTGCCTACCTCAAGCCCCCAGATAGGAACTACAGGCAGTCCAGTTCAAGGAGTTTTCTTTTATTTGGGGAAAGGAAGGGAAAAGTTAAGATGACATTGTTTTGCAATTTGGGTACCAGTTTAGCCACCATAAAGTACCACGCAGACTCTGGAAGTCCCTGTGTGTAGGCCTTTGTTCCTGAATGGCATTTCTGGATCTACCCGGGGCCAGAAGGAAACATGCATTCTGAAGGGAAGGAATCAGTCCTGGCAGGATTCAGCACCTCGTGGGCTTTAAATAAACATCAGAGACACACAGGCAACTGATACCACAGGCTTTGGGTAAGACTGGGCTAGCTTCAGGTATGACCTGGTGTGGGTGGCCCTGAAGTTTGTGCCCATGTCACTCCTCTCTCAACTCTAGCAGCCCTGGACAGAGAATGAGGACAGAAAATAAAGCATACCTCATAATCCAGGGAATTCTCTCATATTTTACCCAAGTTCACCAAAGTGGCACCACCAGGAGTCTGCAAGAGTCATATTACTGAGTTTGGGGCACGCTTTGTGCTGCTGATTTGGCTGCAGTAAACAAAACTCAGATCACAACACTTAATTCCCTTTGAATACTTAGAAAGCCTTCTCAAGAAGGACAGGTTCAAACAAGGCCAGACTGTGAAGTAAATAAGTAACTCTCCAATGTTCAGGCATTGATGAATATCCACAAGCATCAAGAACACCCAAGAAAACATGACTTCACCAAATTAACTAAATAAAGGATCGATGACTAATCTTGGAATGATGGAGATGTATGACCTTAGAGATAAAGGATTCAAAATAGCTGTCCTGGAGAATCTCGGAGCATGTGGTCAGCGCCCTAACCATCAAGCTACGGGTGCCCAGCCAGAATCTCAATGAGCTTTAAGACAACACAGAGAAAGAATTCGGAAGTCTATTAGGGGAATTTAACAAAGAGATTAAAATATTAGAAAAAAAAATCAAGCAGAAATGTTGGAGCTTAAAAATTCAATCAACAAACTGAGAAGTGCTTTAGAGTCTCTGAACAGGAGAACTGGCCAAGCAAAGGAAAGAACTAGGGAGCTTGAAGATGAGCTATTTGCAAATACATAGGCATAACAGAGAAAGGAATAAAAAATAATGAAGCATGCCTATAAGACAGGGGTTTTCAACCTTCCTAATGTCACAATGTATTTTCATTGTTACAAAGGGGTCATGACCCACAGGTTGAGAACCGCTGCTATAAGATGGAGAAAATGCCCTTAAAAAAATAAATCTAAGAGTTACTGGCCTTAAGGAGGAGAGGAGATAAAGAGATTGGGTTAGAGCGTTTCTTCAAATAAAAAATAAGAGAGGACTTTCCGAACCTTGAGAAAAAAAGATATCACTATTCAGGTACAAGAAAGTCATAGAACATCAAACAGATTCAAACCAAGCAAGATTACCTCAGACATTTAATAATAACCCTCCCAGAGGTCATAAATAAATAAAAGGTCCTAAGGGGGGACCTTTACATAACATGTAAAGAACCTCTGATACATCCGGCCGCAGACTTCTCAGCAGAAACCTTACAGGGCAGGAGAGAGTGGCATTGCATATTCCAAAGCTGAAGGAAAAGCTCTGGACCCTAGAAAATTGTATCTTGAAAAAGTATCCTTAAAACACAAAGGAGAAATAAAGACTTTCCCAGGCAAAGCCAAGCTGAGGTTATTCACCAATGCTAAATTAAAAAAAAAAAAAAAAAGAAAGAAAGAAATGCTAAAAGGAATTCTTCAGTCTAACAGAAAAGGAATCAATGAACAATAAGAAATCACCTAAAGTTATACAAGTAACTGGTAACAGTAAGTAGCAAATACAAAATACTCCATCGTTGTAATTGGGGTGCATAAACCACTTATATCTTGAGTAGGAAGGCTAAAGGTCAACTTAACAAAAATAATGACAGCAACTTTTTGAAAGCTAGATATTATAAAAAGATACAGATGAAAACAACAAAGTTAAAAAAAAAAAAGTGAAAGGAGCAGTGATGGAGTTACAGTGTAAGATTTCTGTTATATTTCTCTTTATTTGATTTGTTTTTAAGCAAAGCTGTCATCTGTTTAAAATTACTGGTTATAAAGTGAGGTGTTTTTGCAAACCTCGTGGTAACCTTAAATCAAAAAATCTACTGCAGATACACAAAAAATAAAAAGCAAGAAATTAAAACACACTACTAGAGAAAATCACTTTTAACAAAGGAAAATAGGAAGAAAAAAGAGAGAACCACAAAATAACCAGAAATCACTTAAACTATTCCAAAAAACTGAAGAGGATGAAATACTTTCAAACTCATTCTATGAGGCCTTTATCACCCTGATACCAAAAAAAGAAAACTATACGCCAATATCTCTGATGAACGTAGAAAATAGTAGCAAACCAAATACAACAACACATTAAAAAACTTATTCATCATGATCAAGTGAGATCCATCACAGGGATGCAGGGATGTTTCAACTTAGGCAAATAAATCAATGTGATTAATATAAATCAATGATACAAACAGAACAAATGATAAAAAAAATTTCAATTGATACTGCTAAAGCATTTAATAAAATTCACCATCTCTTGATGATAAACACTCTCAGAAAACTGAGTAGAGAAAGAACTTACCTCAATATGATAAAAGCCAAATATGACAGACCCACAGCTAGCATCATGCTGAATGGGGACAACTGAAACCCTTTCTTTTAAGATCTAGACCAGGGCAAGGTTGTTCACTTTCACCACTATAATTCAATGTAGTCCAAAAGTTCTAGCAAGAGCAATCAGGCAAGAGAAAGAAATGAAGGGCATCTAAAAGGAAAACGAAGAAGTCAAACTTTTCTTCTTTGCAAATGATATAATCTTATCTCTGAAGAAACCAAAAGACTCCACAAAAAACTATTAGAACTTATAACCAAATTCTGTAGGGTTACAGGATATGAAATCAATATACAAAAACCAATAGCATTTCTGTATGGCAGCAGTAAACAATCTGAAAAAGGAACCAAGAAAATACTTTCATTTACAATGGTAAAAAAAATAAAATAAATGTTAGAAATAAATAAAACACCTTGGAATAAATGTAACCTAATCTACAATGAAAACTATAAAACATTAATGAAAGAATTTGAAGGGGACACAAAAGCCAGAAAGATATTACATATTATGGTTTGAAGTAATAAACGTTTTTAAAATGTCCATACTACCTAAAGCAATTCACAGGTTGATTAAATCACCATGGAAATATCAATGACATTCTTCCCAGAAATAGAAAAAGTAATCATAAAATTTATACAGACCAACAAAAGACTCAGAATACCCAAAACCATCCTGAGCAAAAAGAACAAAGCTGGAGGAATCACATTACCTGACTTCAAATTATTTACAGTTGTACATGGACTCACCCAAACAGGATGGTACTGGTATAAAAATAGACACATAAACCAATGGAAAAGAATAGAAAACCCAGAAATAAATCCACACACCCATAGTAAAGTTATCTTTGATAAAGGTGTCAAGAACATACAGTGCCAAGAACACACAGTGGGGAAGGAGAGTCTCTTCAATAAATAATGCTAGGTTGGCTCGGTGCCTGTGGCTCAAGCAACTAAGGTGCCAACCACATATAACTGAGCTGCTGGGTTCGAATCCAGCATGGGCCATCCAAACAACAATGATGGCTACAACCAAAAAAATAGCTGGGCGTGTGGTGGGCGTCCGTAGTCCCAGGTACTTGGGAGGTGGAGTCAGGAAAATCGCTTGAGCCCAGGAGTTAAAGGTTGCTGTGAGCTGTGATGCCAAGGCACCCTACCCAGGGTGATAGCTTGAGGCTCTGTCTCAAAAAAAAAAAAAAAAAATAGTGCTAGGAAAACTACATGTCCACATGGATATGAAGAAAACCAGATTTTTATCACTCACCATACAAAATCAAATAAAAATGGTTATAGATTTAAGACCTGAACTTTGAAACTACTAAAATAAAATATTGGGGAAATGCTTGACTTCATTAATGTACACAGCTATGATTTAATTTAAAAAAAATAATAAAAAAACTAGGTCTGCCAATAATTTCTTGAGTAATACCCTCAAAGCCCAGGCAACAAAACTAAAATTGAAAAAGTGAGATTACATCAAGCATTTCTTTCCTATACAGGGAAGGAAAGAATAAACAAAAGGAAGAGACAACCCACAAAATGGGAGAAAATGTTTGCAAACTTACCCATGTGACAAGGGTCTAATAATTAGACTATGAAAGGGGCTGTAACAACTCAATAGAAAGAAATCAAATTATCCAATTTAAAAATGGGCAAAGGACAGGAATGGACATTTCTCATAAACAACATAAATATGGCCAATATCATTAGTCATCAGAGAAATGCAAATCAAAATAGGAAATGCTGGTAAAAGTGTAGAGAAAGGAGAACCCTTGTACACTTTTGATGGGAATGTAAATTAGTGTGACCACTATGGAGAAGAAGATGAAAGTTCCTCAAAAACTGAAAATAGAACTACCATATGTCCCCACAAACCCTTTTCTGGGTATATAACCAAAGGAAGGGAATTTGGTATATGAAAAAAAGTATCTTCACTAGCATGGTTATTGTAATACTATTTACAATAGCCAAGATTTGGAATCAGCTTGAGTGTCCATCAAAGGAAGAATGGATATACAAAATGAAATATTATCTAGCCATAATGACAACAAAGAATGAAATCCTGCCATTTGGAACAACATGGATGGAACTGGAGAGTATTATGTAAAGTGAAATAAGCCAAGCACAGAGAGACAAATCTCACATGTTCTCACTCATCTGTGGGAGCTAAAGGTTAAAAATGATTGATCTCATGATGACAGAGACAGAATGATGGTGACCAGAGGTTGGGAAGAGTAGTTGGGGGGAGGCATAAATTGGGGGTGGGTACAAAAATATAATTCAATAGTTACATACAATGAACAGTATTTAATAACAAAGCGATTGCAATCATAATAAGTTAGGGTATATTTTAAAATGACTAAGAGTATAATTGTAATGTTCCTAACACAAAGAAATGATAAATGCCTAAGGTGATGGATACATTAATTATCCTGATTTGATTAATTTGCATTGTATGCATATATCAAAATGCCACATTTATCCTATAAAAATATACTTACCAATATGTGCCAGTAATAATTAAAATTTTTTTTAAAAAAACAGAAAACAATAACCAACACAACCTTACATAGTAAGAACAAATCAGGAGGCATTTTTACCAGACTTATAAGCTATACTACAAAGCTATAATAACCAAAACAGCCTAGTCCTGGCATAAAACAAAAACAAAAACGAACACACACAAAAAAAGACATAGACTTACAGATCACTACAGAGAACACAAAGATGAAAACATCCTCATATTTCCATCTGATCTTTGATGAAGCAGACAAAAAGAGAAAAAAGAATCCCTATCAAACAAATGGTGCTGGGAAAACTGGATAGCCACCTGTAAAAGACTGAAACAAGATCTTCAGCTCTCACCATTTACAAAAACTAATTCACAATGGATAACAGACTTGATAAGGCATGAAATTGTAAAAATTCTAGAAGAAAGTGTTGGAAGAACTCTTATAGATATTAGCCCAAGGAAAGAATTTATGAAGAAGACCCCAAAAGCAGTCATAACAACAACAACAAAAACAAATGGGACCTGATCAAATTATCTTTTTAATGTCATACATAATTTAATTAGAGGCAAAATGCAAAAGGTATACTTTAAAATTATTAAGGGATGAGTTCTCAATAAGGTGTATCATGAACGCATGTAGTAAGCATCACAATGTCCCCAAAACACAACACAAAACCTGAAGCAAGATCAGAGAAAGAGGCTGAAACAATGGGGCAGATAAAGAAGGCTAAGAGTATAAGCAAAGAGTTTCTGTATAGCCATGGGCACAATCAATAAATAGAAAACCTATAGAATGGGAAAAAATAATTCACATGCTATCTATCCAAAAGGGGGCTGATAACAAGAATCTACAAGAACTCAAGCAAGTCAGCAAGAGAAAATCAAACTACCCCATTGAAAAGTGGAATAAAGACAAGAACAGAAACTTTTAAAATGAAGATAGTCTAATTGCCAACAAACGCATGAAAAAAATGCTCAACATCTCCAGTCATCAGGGAGGTACAAATCACAACCACATGAGATATCTTCTAACACCAGTGAGAATGGCTTATATCAGATAGTCCCAAAGCAACGGATGCTGGTGTAGATGCTGAGAATAAAGAGCACTCACTCACTGTTGGTGGGGCTGCAAAGTAGCTCAACCTCTATGGAAAGTAGTAGAAGAGATACCTTAAAGAACTAAAAGTGGATCTACCTTTTGATCCAATAATCCATTGCTAGGTATTTACCCAAAAGAAAAAAAGACATTTTTAACAAAAAGACACTTGCACTCAAATATTTATAGTAGCACAATTCACAATTGCAAAGATGAGGAAACGACCCAAGTGTTCATCAATTCATGAATGGATTAATAAAATTAAGTATGTGTACACAATGGAATACTACTCAGCCATAAAAAATTATGGTGATCTAGTATCTTTTGTAACAACCTGGATGAAACTGGAGATCATTCTTCTATCACAAGAATGGAAGAACAAACACTACAGGTACTCAATACTAAATTGGAACTAATCAATCTACACTTAATGTGCACATATGGAAGGAAAACTCAATGGAAATCAAGTAGATGTTAGGAGGGAAGGGGTGATATACCTAACTGGTGCCTTGCACATATTCTCAGTGAAGGGCACACTTTTAACTTTGACTTAAAATGTACAAAAACAAATTATGTAACCAAAATGTGTGTACCCCTGTAATATTCTGAAATTTAAAAATATGAAAAATAGGAAATGAAAGATAAGATCACGATTTTTTTTTTCCACATGAAAAACATACCATGATTGTCATATTTATTTTGTTTAAAGAGACAGCTCATAAGAATATTCCATGCAAAGTGGATTCAGTTCAGGATGACTCATCGAGTGGGAAAGTCTAGAGTAGGTAATAATGAAAAAGGAAAGGGATATATTTTCACTGTGGTGGGGAATGTGAATTAACTACACATAAATGGCTAGGGAAAGCTCTGGGTGCCTTCCTGTGAATAGATCTAGTTCTAAATGAGACATTCTGCTATGATATTTTAAGTTTTAGAATGTAAAACTATATTGTATTGTACATTGCAAAACTGACAATATTATATTGAAATTATATTTTAACTTGAAATCATTTCTTTACCATTACATTTTAAAGATTCTATATATTCATTATTTCATATACTAGTGGACAAAATGTTCTTCTGAAGAAACATAAATACAATTTCAAAAAAAAGTTGTCACAAAATATAATCCAAATAAATTTTTAAGTTAAATTACATTTTAAATTATTATATAATTAAAGATACAAATAACTTTTTTGAAGGAATAAGCATTATTTTTCTATTTTCAGCCCTGCTACGACCATCTCCTCAGGTCATTTCATTTATGTTTTTTTTTTTTTCTCTTTTTGACTCTTTGGTCTATGAAGGCAGAAACCCCATAACTGTTTTTTTTTTTTTTCTCTCTATTGTTATATATTACCAGTAAAGGTTGACTGAATTTCAAAATTCCCCTTGGATATTACCTCTGCAAACTCGTACTTTGGAATTATTTGCCCTTCTTGTAAGGCATAATATGGAGCATGTTCTTAATTTGTTTTTATTGCTTTTATAAAGAAGAAAATACTTTTTCCATGGCAAAGTATTACTTACGTTAGTCTACTATTTCTCTCTGTTTCTCACTTCAAGTTTGGAGCCCTCAACTGTTTGAATCACTGTCATAAATGTGTTCCTTAAATGAAATAATAAGTGCTTCTTTACTATTATCAGGGTGACATAAGACCTTTCCACAGGGTACAGCGACTGAGTTGGGATAATGGAACAAATCCGTGGGAAAAGCCATCTCAGTACGTAGACTGTGTAAATGGATTATCTTGTGGATCGAAGCCTGTGATTTTCAGGCTGATGTCCAGACACCAGATGGCTTCGAAATCCTTTCATCCAGAACACTAGCAGCCTGCTTTAGTAACATCGCTCCTGCTAATATTTGTAGAGCATTTATGTGGTCCCAGTGCATGCACTTACAATTCTATTAGGCAGATATTATTCCTTTTGAAGCTGGATCACATGGCTCCCAGGCTACAGTGCAGTCATTGATCATTTTTGACCACCCTTAGGGTGAGAAGTTCCAGTATATGCATCTTGCAGGGACGCACTTTTAAGAAAGCCTTTTCCTGAAGATGGAGAAAAGAAATGATTTATCATTACTAGGAATTTCAAAATTATTTTGTCAGCAATACCTTTCCCTACCCAAATACTTAATACCAAGGAGCTCTAGTTACTAAAGGAGTAAAAAAAAAAAAAAAACAAAAAAAACCCCTGTTTCCTAAAAGATTAACCAAACTAAGCTAGCTTATGGTGGGCTAGCATAGAAACTTCCTTCTCATTTTCAAAACCACACAGGCTAACATTGGATAATAATAAATGATTTCATAGGAGCCACTCACTTCAAGAATCCCAGTATTCCTTATATACTACATGTGCCGTTTTCTCTTCTTCTGGGCTTTTGTTTCTTCTTGATCAATATTAGTAAGAATTTTGCTCCTTGATAGTTATATAGCTGGACTTAAATACTGCTCCTTTGAATATCAATCCTTACAAAGTGTAGATGTAACAAAAAGAGATTCTCTTTGCAAAGTTTAATCAGCTTTGTTACAAACTCTCTATAGGAAGAATTGTCATCATATAACTTAAAGTCGAAATTTTAATCTTATTACCCTTGTATGTACTCAAGTGCTAAATTTACCTAAGTTGACAAAGAAATGAAATTTTGCAGCTCTTGTCTGACATGCAGGCTGTTTATGATTGTGGGGATTATATTCATCTTCAGCATTAAATTTTTAGAATAAGCAAAATGTCAAACTTTGTTTACTAATTTTATACTTATCTGTTCTTTTAATATCCTGTCTTGGTTCTCTAGTTATAACATAGATGAACCTAAAGTTTGCTAGAAACATTTGCCATTAGCTTCTTCTAAAAAAAATTAAATTTGAGGATAATCCTACCTCCAGAGCTTATTCTGTTCCTGGTCATTGACTGTGACAGTGGAAGGCTCATCTGAAAGCACCGGAGCGTCCCATCTAAAAGCATAAAACATATTACATTTCATGAAAAAGCTAATTCAGATTGTTTAATTCTGGTAATATTGCCTCTGTCACCTTCAAAATCAAAATGTTCTTTCCTGTTATTATAAGGAAAACAACCAAATTGCTAAAAAACCCATTTGAATACACAGCTGCCTTATGTTGCATACTAATTTGATTAAAAACGCTCGTGCTTCACCAGCATTTTTTACATAAAATACATTGGGCGAATTTAACAAAGACAATTATAAAAATACATCTGAGGAGGCGTTGATGACCAGAGTCCTCATCGGTGACCACTAGCCTCCCTGGACGGAACAAAAATCTTTGTGGCTGTCTTGGAAGGCATGAAACAATTGTCGAGCTATATTTGTTTGCACACTGCTTTGGGCACTGAGCCAACCTCACTGCAAATAACTGCATTAGTCAAGTGTATCCAAATTATTACAACACAGCGTCCATCCCAGTTATTGCTGTTGAAGCATTTTCTGAATCTTCATGTCACTAGGAAACATTTATTTGAAGAGTGAGTGTCACATAAATTCAGGTCCACTTGAATTTATAGAAAAGTAAGAAGACTTTCACAAGGGGCTTTATTCTTTCTGCCTCTACAAGAAGGAGCCTTCAAAGTACTTATGGTTATGATCTCATTAAGTCAGAAGGATTTCTCACCTTCATCCGAAAATTTGCCACCCTGCATGCTGTCTTTCTTTTCTTCATTTCTTTCTTGGGCTGCTTTATATCCAGTGTTAATATTTATCTGCATTTTAACTGACAGTAACTTTGTTTCAAATAATGAATGTGAGATATAAAAGCAACTGCAATCAGTAAAAGCCAAAGTACTGAATGATAAGCATTGAAATAGATGGAGTTTTTACAAAGCTTATTCATATCTTACAAGCGAGCGTTAGCTAGGTCTGCACAGAGAAAAAGAAATCCCAGGCCTTTCTTGATGACCATTCTGGTGAATTCATACATCAATGAACATATTCTCCAAATGCCTCATTACTCTCCAGGAATAAGCTGTGTTATTTCAGAAGACACAATGGTTCCTCAATCCACAAGACTGCTAAGTAGATATCATAAAAATTTAACTGAAGTAAACCACATGACTTACTTAGGCATCTAGGTTAACTCTGCATTACGTACTGTTTGGGTTTGTTTGTTTGCTTGCTTGTTTTCAGGGCTTGGTCTTCTATTTCCTTTATATTATCTCCAGTTATAATTTACTCTTCCATGTGTCTAGGCCACTGGGGGCCTCAAGTTGCTTCTTAGAATTTTAAATTAATAAATTCACTACCCATTATATGGAAATACTTATGTTTGCCATTCATTTTCCAAGACCGTCCAGAACTAATGACAGAGTATTTGTAAGCTATTTTAAGCTATGAGAAGTCTCTATGATAAGTTTAATGTTCAGTATCATTGTGCCATTTGAACTCCAAAATTAAACACACCTTGGAAAATATAACAAACTTATGAGACAATGAACCCATCTCTGTTTGTCCAAAAGATATGATGAATAAAAATGTTGCGTTCATAGAGGATCGATTCAATTAAAAGCTACTTGATGTAAAGTATAAATTAAAGAGATAAGTATACATATGTGACCTTCATTTTATTCTTACAATAGTTTCAAATATCCTCCGGGGACAGGGGGGAAATTCTGTTGAGAATTAATAGAATTAGGAGTTCTCTGATCCTTCTATTACTGCCCTTTAGTAAAAAGTCTGACACATCAATGTTCAATATGAATAGAATAACCCTGCCCTTCAACAGTGTTTATCAACCACTCGCCCTATTAAATATACTATGAAACTCCCAGAGTCTTAAAGAATAAATGCCAAACAATTGGGAGATAGTTAAATAAAACACAGTGCAACTATAAATTCAAAAATAACTTTTAAATTACAAGTTCTAAGTTAGCAAATGTCATGGAAATTATAACAAAAGTTTATACTTGACAGGGTATAGCCACAACAGGTGTAATATAAAAACAAAGGAGTAATTTGGTCAAATATTTCTGAATATATATATATGTATATATATATATATATATATATATATATATATATATATATATATATATATATTTTTTTTTTTTTTTTTTTTTTGTAGAGACAGTCTCATTTTGACGCCCTTCCGTGGTGTCACACAGCTCACAGCAACCCCCAACTCCAGAGCTTAGGCAATTCTCTTGTCTCAGCCTCCCAAGTAGCTGGGACTACAGGCGCCCACCACAATGCCTGGCTATGTTTTTGTGGCAGTTTTTGGCTGGGACTAGGTTTGAACCCACCACCCTCAGCGTATGCAGCCAGTGCCCTACCCACTGAGCCACAGGTGCCACCCTTGTGAGTATATAATTATACAGAAGTTTTAAATTATATTAAATCAAATACATATGTGATTATACATGTGTGGTATTTATGTGTATTTGATTGGAAGTACAAATTTTAAGTAAAAATTTATCATTTAGTTGCAGGGTATTATTGATGATTTATTTACATATTTATAACTTCTTTTTTTAATGGAAAATTTTATCAATATTTTCTTTAACTTCTATGATTTCATAAATTAAAAAACATACAAAATGTTAGTCTTTAGAAAAATCTTATTAGGAGGCTATAAAAGAAGTTAATATGTTAGCTTTGAAGTAGGTGATTTATTCTATGATAAAATTTGTATTTAATTATTCCTCTACTTTTTCAGATATCAGTTTTATAGTAACTTTTAAGTTTGTAATGTACTTGATCATTTTCATTTTGGTTTATTAGAATCTAGTGCATTCCAACATCACTAATATTTTTATTTCTAAAGATTACATTATAGTGAAAATTTATCTGGATGTCATTCTGCGGTTGGGTAGGTATGGGGTAGAAGTCATTTTCTAAGCAAGGTTTAGGAATTTTTATAATATTTCTGAAATGCCTCTAGAATTGAAGAGAATCTTACTTGAGACCATATAAGGATTGGGGGAACACCTTTGAAATTGTACTGTGCTATTTTAGGCTTCATTCCTTTTCACTACCCATTTTCCTACTTTTCTTCCTTGACAAAAAGGAGGCTATCCTTAATTCTTCATTTCATGGTTTTCCCTAAGATATAAATAGATAAAAAGTATTAATTCACAGAGTCAGGATACAAGGCAAACACTCTTGGAGATTTGTTATGCAATGATTGTCTCTAAAGCCTCCAGCAAAAAAACATTTTTTTTTTTTTTTTGTTTAAAACTACCTGTAAATAAAAATCATAATTATGAATCAAGTAAGTTGTAAAATGGGTATTCGCATTATAAATGTTGTTATATCCTGGTTCATTTTTTGTGTATGTAAAAAACTTTCAAGCATGACTCTTTTTTCCAGTGCAAAATAATTATTCTAATGCCAGAGCTGCTTCTAGAAACTTCTAAGAAGTTCCACTGTAATATAACATAGTTATCTCAAGTTGTTACTAGAAAGCTAATAATGTTTGAAGCACATTACATTACATTAAAAGCATAGTTTTATAGGGCTTCTGTAGAAATGTACCACAAACTCTGGCTTAGAGAGTTAGAAATTTATTGTCTGAACAGTTCTGTAGAGTAGAAGTACAAAATTAAAGCGCCAGCAGGGCCCTGCTCCCTCTGAAGGCGCCAGAGGCCTCTCTCCTGGCTTTTGGTAGCCTCAGGCATTCCTTGGCTTGTAATTGGCTGCCTTCTCTCTGCGTCTCTTCACTAATTTTAACTTGATTACCTTGGTAGAAGGTTCATCTAAACCTTATCTAAAGAAGGTTTCATCTAAACCTTATCTAAAGAAGGTTCCATATCCTGAGACACTGGGGGTTAGGACTTATCTCTTTAGGGGTACAGAATTCAACTGCTAACAGATGTAATCCATCTTAGAAACTTTGACCCTGAAAGTCATCTTTTACACTTCGAAGAGTAAAAGTTACTTTTCTATAAAAAGCAAATTCATAGCTAGTAATCAAGTGCTTTTCTTGAGGGCAGATCACTTGACTTACAGCATTCTTAAAAAATTACAAATACTGAAAAACAGCAAAACACCTCATTAGGGCTTCACTGGAGAGACTTAAAGAAAGCTAAGAGTTCCTTTGGCTTCCCAGATTCTTTGCTGTTTGGTGTATAACTCTATAGAAAGATTTTTGAACTTAGACGGGGACATGAAGATCAGGGCATTTTAGGTTGGAAGTACCTCTTTTCATTTCACAGATGAAGAAACACTCGAAGGCCCTAAGCAATATTTGGCCAGAGAAAAAGAACTTGCTGGCAGATGAATTAAGCAGACAAAATTTCATCCATAAAGAATATTTTATACCTTAAAATATATGAAACTAGAAGCATCAATTGGAAAGCTGATTATTTCATACTTAACAATCATAGCCATTGAAATGCAGAAATATCACAAAAATGAAATGCTCCAAACATAGGCTACCACTTTGTGTAACATATTAGCTAATACTATGAGGCATGGAAGTTATAGAAGGGAAAGAATGAACTTAGACAAACCAGAACAATTAATACCTTCACTGGGACATCACAACCCTTAGGTTTGAATTCACTTTTCCTTTAGTGTGCTGTTTGTATTTTTTCTCCCAATTCTGCTCTGATTATTTAGCTGACCGAAGCAACTAAAGTAGGGTAAATTGTGACATCCTTGCTTTTCCAGATGATTTTTTAATTAACATAAAGACAGAAGACAGTTGTGCGTACCATTATATAATGCTAACAAAATAATTATACTTATTTTTAACAAAAAGTTTATGTAAAAATGATAGCACAGTTATAATGAATATTTTTACCATATGTAATAAATGTCAAAGCTAAGTTAAAGTGAAGAATCATTTACTTTGTGAGAGCCGATCAAATATAAGTTGTATAAGGTTTTTCTGTACTTCTATACTTATAGTCACTAGTAATAAAAGTTTAAATTATGTATGAATAAATAATGAAATAACTACCCAGTAGCAAATGCAGATTGCCTCATTGAATTACATTGAATTATAGATTATTAGCATTATCATTCAATTAACAACACTTGCTTAATTTTTTCTTCTAAAATATTTTAAGTGGTGAGTAGTATAATTTAGGTTCTGAAACCGCTATATCCTTTTTTGTTTATAGTTTGCTTTATTTTGAAGGGTTTCATTTTTAATAAATACATGCTACGTTTATTTTTTATTTAAAAACAAGAGATGAGAAGTCGTTTTTCTTCAGGACATCAAAAAATGAGTTTGGGCGTTTGGAGTTTAAAAATGGTTGAAAAAGAGGGTGGATTATCAGAGTCAAGTTCAAATCATAACTAAACCAAATAGTAAGTATGTGACCCTGGCTAAGTTATCGAATGTTTCCAAGTGTTGGGAAAAGAAATCTTAATATTTTTAAACCTAGATGCAAGTATTATTCAGATAAAAACAGGTCACTTACTTTGACAATCAGCTAGAAGTCAAGAACAATTCCTCTGGATTCAGTTTCTTTTTAATATATACATATTTATTTCATGTTTGTAAAAGATAGCTTCATGTAATACCTATAAAATATGATAAGATTATTATTTAGAATCCTGGTAACTCCTGGACCACATCTTTATGCTTTTCCTCTGTAAGTTAAAGTCAGGCATACATTTCCATTAAAAGAAATGAGAAGACTAATTTCTTTTCTTTTCTTTTCTTTTCTTAATTAATTAATTAATTAATTAATTAATTTATTTATTTATTTTTGAGACAGAGTCTCACTATGTCATGCTCCGTAGAGTGCTGTAGCATCACAGCTCACAGCAACCTGAAACTCTTGGGATTAAGTGATTCTCTTGCCTCAGCCTCCCAAATTGCTGGGACTGCAGGTCCCCGCCACAATACCTGGCTATTTTTTGGTTGCAGTTTAGCAGGCCCAGTGCAAGCTCGAACCCGCCAGCCTTAGTGTATGTGGCTGGCACCCTACTCACTGAGGTATGGGTGCTGAGCCAGAAGACTCTAATATTTTATTAATAACTGTATGAAATATGATAGAATTGCTTTATCAAGATAAGAATTCATACAGAAGAAATCCATAGCAATTCAGATTAAACTTTTAGCACAGATTTTCATGAGTGTTGAATGTCAGGTTTCTCATGGTAAGAAACAAAACTGAATGCATCATTTGCTCTCCGAGGTGTTCTGCATAGGACCTTTCAAAGTGGATATTCAATAACCCTAAATTGTTACTTAACCAGTGTCTATTAAGTACCTATAATGTGCTCAACTCTGTGTTCAGTAACAGAGGCATAGTGAGACTACACAAGATCAAATCTGTCTCAAGGACTTGCATTACCATTTATTCATCATTTACTATGAAATTAATATAGTAGATCATTTATTAAGCACTTCAGACATCAGGTGCTAGATAAATATTATTTAAACTTTATAAATGCATGATTTAATCTTCATGTTAACTCTATGTAATAAGTGTTATTGCCATTTTGTAGAAAAGGAAATTTAGAATTATAGAGATTAAGTTATTATTTTCCCAAAATGTATATATAGTTAAAAGCAGACCAATACAAGAAAATTCCAAGTCCAAATTCTAAGCTCTCAACTATTATTGTGAACATTTATAAACATAATTTTATTTTGCCTTCTTCTAGCATATTATCTATATGATTTTGAGGGTTAAATGTTGAATTAAACTGAAATAATACAATGGTGAGAAATCAGGGGAGAGAATAAAATGTGCTGAATGTAATTAGAGTACATAATTTGCTTTTTAAACATCATACATACATAATTGCTAGAAAATCATAGCATTGGTATTATGCTATAATTTCTTTTCTAATCTGATTCTAGAGGTACCTGGAATACTTTTCTTGGAGTAGAATGGCAGTGTCCTGGGAGAATATGATGACTTTTGAATTATACCTTCTCAATTTAATTTATGTAAAATTTTTTTGTTTTCAAGATATAAAATAGCAGCCAATTACCAGGAAAACCAAGAAACTTAAGTATGTGAAGTTTAACTTTATAAATGCTAAAATAAGACTTAAAATATGCCACACACCATCCTAAACACTTTGTAGGGATCGATTCACGTAATCTTTATAACAACACGGTGAGATAGCTGTTTTTGTCAAAAGCACGGAATAATTAAGTGAGCAGCAAAGTCGCTTTAAAAAGAGGCACGCTGGTTCTGTACTTCATGCCTTTCATCATTAAACTAAGCTGTGTTCATCAGGATACACATATTATTCTATAATAATTCTTGGTAAAATTGTTAATTCTTATATTATGCCAATATAACAGTTAGTTAGATGTTTGCTGTTTTTTAGAGAATACAGTTTACTGAAATAGAATACATCTACTGGCTCTGTGCCTATAACACAGTGGTTACAGCACCAGCCACATGCACCGAGGCTGGAGAGTTCGAGCTCAGCCCAGGCCAGCTAACCAACAATGACAACTGCAACAAAAAAAATAGCCAGGTGTTGTAGCGGGCGCCTGTAGTCCCAGCTACAGGGGCTAAGGCAAGAGAATCACTTGAGCCCAAGAATTCGAGGCTGCTGCAAGCTGTGAAGCCACAGCACTCTACCAAAGGCGACATAGTGAGACTCTGTCTCAAAAAAAAAAAAAAAAACAGAAGACATTTATTTATTTGTATTACTCAATCTTTCTTTATATCATATTATCTTTAGTCTTATGTATTGTATACCATGTTTAAAAATAAGATTATAATCTATACATATATTTATAACTTAATTGTAGTTTTTTTCTTTAGCATTGCAACATTCATTATTTTCTTCACAATAATTTTGTGATGTTTTAGAAACTAGGCAATCAGTGCTAGTATTTTAGCTACTTTATGTATTTTTCCTTTTTATAATCCTTTTTGTAAAATATGTGTCTTTTGACTACTGGAAGCCCATATGGAGTTGTCCTACAGAAGCTTTTTTTTTTTTTTTTTTTTTTTTCCTGACTATCATTGCTTACTCTTTCTTGAATCTGTGAATCATGTTTTTCTTTAATTATGGAAAATTCTGTTCATTATCTTCCCAATTTTCTAAATACTCAAATATATAGAAAATGCAATGAGCATACGGCCTTCACCTTAATTCAAAAATTAGTAATATTTTTCTTAAGATAATTTTTGCTGAACCATTTGAAAGTGAGTTTCAGGTACCATTTTTCAGAGTACATCTTCTAAAAATAATGAAATTCACCTAAGTAATCACAATATTGTATCATTAACACAAGGAAAATTAAAAGCAATTTCCTAACACCCAGTGTGTGCTCCCATATTTCCAAATGTCCCCCAAATATCTTCTACTGTTGTTTTCTATTTTATTTCATTTATTTATTTATTTATTTATTTTATGGCAAGTCCTAGAAAATATTTTTTTTTTTATTGTTGGGGATCCATTAAGGGTACAAAGAACCCAGTTACATTGACTGCATTTGTTAGGTAAAGTCCTTCTTATACTTGTGTCCCACCTCCAAAAGATGTGGCACACACTGTGACCCGCAGCCCTCTCCCTCCTTCCCTCTCTCTTCTCTCAAGAAAACTAGCATATGAATCAACATAAATGTTACATTTCTGATCTCTTTAGTATCTTTAATGTAGAAGCGACTCCATCCATATTTTATTAATACATATCTGTACATGGACAGTCTTAAAAGATCAACCCAGTTATCATGTAGTGTTCACCTTTTGAATTAATCTGGTTGTTTTTTGTGATTGGACTGGCTCCTCTATCTCCTGTATTCCCTATAATCTTCAAATATATATCTAAAAGTTTGAATACAATCAGATTAAATATTTTTGTCAGGAATTCATTGTAAGTGATGCATTCCACTAAGAGCATGTAATTTCACTATTAATGATGCCAAACGCGATTGTTTCTTTAAGGTGATAACTGACAGTTTTCTCCATTATTAGGTGTATCATCCCATTAGCAATTAGCACATACTTTTTAGGGTATAGTTTGGTGTCATGGGGGTACCTGGTGCTCTGTCATCTTTTTACTCAATGGCTTTGCCATTCACAGATGCTCCATCCTTGAATCAGTTATTTCACTGAGTATCAAAATGGTGATTTCCTAATTCTGATATTCCTTTTATGTTTATTAGGAGCATTCTTCTATAAAAGCAAAAGGAAACAAAACATTTTTCCTCATCAAATGAGCCTGATCTATACTTTCTTTTTAAAAGACAAGACAAAGGCTAATTTTATTGTCTTTACTAATTTTCAGATTAAGCATTTAATGTAAAATGTAAGGATATTTTTCTTGTTTTAAATATCACTGTGGATTTATAGATCTCATTGTTCTTTTTGACACTTAAATGGTCCAAATATATCTAGTAGGAGGAGCTTTTTAAAGCCTGCTCCTGGGTCCTTTTGGTTTGTCTCTCAGTCTACTAGCAAACCATTTATGACATAACGGGATGTTCAGTCTGATCTTAGGCTTTGCATCCTCAAATCTCCAAGCTTGCATTTCACTAAGATATTCTTGGTCTTTTTATCCAGAAATATTTAATTATCCAGAATTGGGTATTAATAGCTTATTACTGTGGGATGTCATTACACTTGGACCCTTTCAATGGACTAATCTAGAGAAATAGATATATTTATTTTTTAAATTAAACTCATAGGTCTTTATTGATATTTACAGGTAATATTTAATATTACAGGATTTTATTTAACTCCTCTGATATTCTGTTTTTCTCTTATCCTCTTGTAGGACAAATTTTGATTCCTAATAATATAATTACTTGTTTGCTTTATTCTATAACAGTCATTAAATTGCTGAGAACAGCAATATTACTAATACAGATAAAACTTATTGACTAAAGTTAATAGCCGATCTATAGTTTGTTTGTTTTTTTCACTCTTAGAATATTACCCACTAAAATTGTAATCCAGTCAAATGTACATGCAGATTGTAACTGTACAAATATCTCCTGAATTAGTTATTTTCCCTATGTGGTTTCTGTTGCCAATTTTTTATGCAGTTCAATTCATATTTTAGTTTCTTTTTAATTTAGGGTTTACTTCTGATCTTTTTTCTCTTTATTTTTAAGTATAACAAAACGTATACTCAGAGAAGCCACATTTCTATTTATATCCTTTTCTGTTATTTTCCCAACTAGTAACAATTTTTTTTTTTTTTTTTTTTTTTGAATTTATTAATTTTTTTATTGTGGAGAAGGGGCAGGGAAGGAAGGCGGGGGAAGAGGTGAGTGACAGGGTCGGGCCAGTAGCATGGTACCACATTGGCTGTATCTAGGTAGAGGCAGTTTCAGGCCAGGCCTTGCTGAGTCGTTTAAGGTGAATTTTCAATGGCTTCAATGAGAAAAGGAGATATGCTCTTGCAAAATACCAAGTTGGGTATTTACAGTGGTGTTCTAGAACTAGCCTGTGCTTATTTGCAAAAGCTGATTATAATATTTTCTGAAATGTTCCAA
>CAUYPK010028445.1:0-12426 GCA_963574355.1 Loris lydekkerianus | reverse complement strand
CTCAAATTTCTAATTTCCAATTTTCCTCCATTTTATTAATCTTGTTTGCAATCCAAATTCTGAATTTGATTTCTGACATCTCAGCCAGCTATTTATGAATGGGATCTTCAATTACATCTGCCATATGTTTTCTTGGTGGGTTTGATCTATTCTGGTTATTCATGTTACATCAGAGTTTTTCCGCTGATTCTGCCTCATGATTGTTTTACACTGTTTGGTTTTTCCCCTGGAGCTTTGTTTAGGACCTGTACAGTGCTATGGCCTGAGAAACTGGAGTCCTGTTTGGTGGGGGGGAGGGGGGGGCTAAGTGGTTCTGTCTTGTTTTCAGCTGGTTTTTCTTCAACCCTAGTGAAACCATTACTCTGAGGTGTAGTCTCAGCTGTGTAGAAATACCAGCAATTAAATCACCACCCCCCCACACACACAGGCAACAGTTGGAAAAGGAAAATCAAACCTTCCTACAACCACACACCCAGGGCACCCCTGAATAGTCCTCGGGTGATTGGCTCAGTTCAAAAGGTCCAAATCAATTGCCTCAGTCAGCACCTATCTCAGGTGGGAGAGTTTAAAAGGTCTCTGGCAACTGAATCGCAAGGGTCTGGTGGCTACCCTGATATGGCTTGGTCTAGTGCTGCGTGGAGTCAGGAGGAGCCACCCAGAGAATAGGTCAGTCTGTGAAGGTTGATGCCTCCTTCCCCACCTAGCACCTCTGTTACACACAGTCACTGGTAGTCCTGCAGGGCTTTGACTCGGTTGCCTGTAGTGAACAGATCCTCCAGGGGTTTGCACCTGCCTGAATCACAAGGAAATCTATTTTTGCTCAGCCAGGCCACTGTGCTCTGCCTCTATCTAGCAGTGAGGCCTAACAACCTCAGGTGCTTGATGGAGGCTGGGGGGGTGTTCACTCAGTTCCAGCCCCACCCCAATTGATGTTACTGACAGAACAGAGCAGAACAACTTTGAGAGAATTTGTTTCTGTCCCTGATAAATTCCCCTGCAGTAGAGAAGCTATTATGAGTTTCCAGAAACTGTGCCTCAGGCCCTGTCTTCACTCCTGCAGGTTTGTATTTGGTTACCTGTCAGTTCTAGCCTGCTGCTTTCCTTTGTCTATAGGCTGACAATCCCCTGAGGGCCAGGTGGGTCTTAGGCTCAGTAAAGCGGTCCTGTGGTTCAGCCCCATCCTGGGAACTTCCTGGGTCTGCGAGTGCATTTCTAGTCCCTGCACTCCACCCAGGTCGGTACTTCCTCAGGCACATCCGTTACTCATGGGGCCTATGTTTCCATCCCAGATCTATTCTGTGGTGGCTGCCACCTGAGTCGATGCCCAGCCTCCTCTGGTTGCCCAGGGAGACAGGGGGTGTGGCTTTAGAATATCTGGGAGTGAGCTGTATTATTGCTAAAAGACGGCTTGCTTCTCTGTGCCTCAGGGCACTGTTGCTCCAGTGTGGTTCCCTTTCAGCCAACCGTCCTCTCCTCGCTCCCGTGCCCCAGAGTCAGCACTGACCAGCTGCAGTTTAGGCACTGTCAACACCCCTTGAGAAATCATCCAAGAATCTGGACTCCTGGGGGACAGGCGTCCAGACCTCAGAGTGAGAGTGGAGGGGAGTGCTGGGAGCTCAGAGTTGCAGGTAGAGAATATATACAGTTTATACAGTTTTATGCCTGGCAGGAGAACACCATGGCACCCTAGTAGGGGAGGTAGGTCCAGTTTTTAGAGGGTCGCTCCCGTGGAGTGTAGTGGGAGGACCTTTGAACTCTGCCTGTTTGTTTGTGGGGCACTCCGAGCCATTCTCATGGGGGAGGGGATTTCCGTCCACTTGGTGATGGATTTTGTACCTTTTGTTTGTATCCGTGGGGTTGCAGCTCATCTCAGTGGGGTTGATGTGCATTCTTCAACCTTCTCTCTTGGTGCAGCTCAAATCCACCAGGTTACTTGCTAAATTTCTGTCCTTTAACTCTCCTTCTGGATGGGAGCCTCTGTGGAAAGCTTGCTTCAGTCAGCCATCTTGTCTCTGCCCCTCTTGACTTGCCTAAATTACAGAAAGTTTCTGTGCTTCAGTTTCCTTTTCTGTAGCAAGAGTATTATAATATTTTTTAAACTTATTGAAATTGTCTGAATATTTTTGTCCATCCCAAAATGTATGTGTTGAAATCTTTATGCCTCCATCAGCTTATTATTTTAGGAAGTGGGGGCTTTTGGGAAGTCATTGAGTCATGGGGGTTAAACCTTCATGGACAGGCATAGGGCCCTTGAGTGGAGACCAAGAGAAATTCCTCATCACTTTGACCATGCAAGGATATAGAAAAAACTGCCATCTAGGATGAAGTGGAACTTTCCAGAAACTGATTCTGCCAATGCCTTGATCTTGGATTTTGCAGGCTCTAGAACTGTGGGAACTAACTCTATTGTTTATAAGCCTCCCAGCATTATGGTATTTTGTTAGAGCAACCTAGTGAGATTGAGACCATTGTTATAATGATTAAATAAGCCAATACTCAGAATGTGTTTATCACAGTGCCTGCTACACAGTGAAAAATCAGTAATGTTAGTTGTTATTTAATATTCTGTAGAAAGAAGGAGATGAGAAAAAGATCTGTCAGTGGCAGAAGGGATGAACAAGGAGTTTAACCCAAGCTGGCATGGAGAGATACCATTGCCAGTATCCGATGCATATTTTTTGTTATTTCAAATTAATATGAGGGAACAAATTTTTAGATTACATTGTTTTCACTTCCAAGGTAAAGTTGAAGTTGTAGGAGAGCCCCTCACCCAGGGGGAACCATGCTGAATACCCTCTCACTGTGCACATTTAGGTCAGAACCCACCAGATGCCTTCCTTCCCTCCAGCCAATCGCCATCCCCCTGGCCTCTCTTCTCTCTTCTCACCCCTCCCTGTTGCTAGACTGTATTTGTGTTTTATCATTCATATAAACGTGTGTTTATATATTGGTTTCATATTAGCAGTGTTTGGTATATTGAAAGAAATTAAACAAAATATACTGGATGCATAAGAGAGAAAGAGCAGAAAATAAGCATTTTTCTTAATCTTTTTTGTTTGTCTTTTATTTGGGTAATTGAGAAGAGAGGGGTTGTGAGAGGGCAAGCACCTAGGAGGATATCATCACCAGCCAATGGAAGGGATGTCCCAGGTCCCAGATCCGGACTGCAGGCCGGCTACTCTGAGGGATGTGTTGGGGGTGAGGGCATGCTTCATTCAGTGCCTGCCCAGGAAGGCACAGTGGGACAGGCTTCTGATCCAGTCTTAATGGAACATCTGGCCACAGGTAAGTGCCTATGAGTGGCTGTGTATTGTTTTCTGCTACAATCCAGAAAACTCCAAACCCACTCCACCCACACAGCATCACCCTGTTTCCACATCCACACTAACTCAGGACTACAAATGCCAAGCAGAGGTGTGGAAGGGAGATGGCTTCTTGGGACCAGCAATGACCTGGGCCTGGCAGGGAGTGAGAGAACAGGACTGCCCGCTCCACACAGTAGCAGTAAAGGTGAGTTACAAAGACAGGAAGGCAGAGAGAATAGACTTTTTTTTACAAGACATAATTATGAAAATTATTACAATATATAGGAAAGCGGAAAGAAGAGAAGGGTACATTAAATATGCCTATATCTACAACCACACTCAACAATTCTGTCTTTCTCTCTCTCCATTTAATACATGTCACAAACATCGTAACATGTATTCCTAAATACTTCAGCAGTGGTCTCTTAAATGAGGAAATTCTCACACAACTTTTTCACATCTTGCGAAATAAACAATAATTTCTCAATATCTAACACCTAGTAAATATTAACATTGTTAAGGGGAAAAGACCCAAATTCTGTAAAATAAATTTAAAGTTTATTGTGAGCCGAATATGTGCAACCATCATTGCCCCAGTAACATGATCTCAAGAGGGCTTGAGAAAACACACTCAAGGCAGCTGGCTACAGTTTGGTTTTATACATTCATCGAGACAAGAATTATAGGTGAAATGATAAGTCAGTAATACATAGAAGGTATACATCAATTCAGACCAAAACGTTACACATCATGAAGTAAAGGCTTATAAATCCTAGATCAGTTTTAGGAAGGAATGTTTAATTGGCAATTGATTGAAAGAATTTAGCTTTTTCTAAATGCCTGGAGTCTGTAGGAAAGAACGCTTTAGTTAAGATAAAGGGGTCTTCTTTCTCTCATGCACTGCTCTAGTGGAATCAGGTTGGAAAGAAAACCACCTTATGATGTGTTAACGAAAACCTATTTAACGACGTGACTTACCAGGCCTCTTTGAAAGGAATTTGGACAAGATAGGAAAAAAAAAAAAAAAAAAAAAAGTCAGAGTTTAGTCCTCAACATTTTTTTTACTTGCTCCTAAAATGAATATCATAACTGATTTGTTTAAACAAAGAGCCAGTTAATGACAATGGCCCACATTCTGTTATGCCTCCTAACTCAACGAGTCTGCAAGAGTCACTATGTATTGTTCCTAACTTTTCAAACAGACCAGGCCAGATGTCTTGCAAACTTTCATATTATGGATTTCTGTTATTGCTTCCTGGTGATTTCATTTAAAGTATTTCTTTGTCCTCTGTGTGTCCCTAAAACTTAAAGTTAGAAATGGAGACTTAACATGTGAAACTTACTAAATGTAAAATATAAATGTCTTAACATAATAACTAAGAAAATGCCAGGAAGGCCACGTTAACCAGTGTGATGAAAATACGTCAAATGGTATATAAAACCAGTGTAGGGTCCCCCATGATCATATTAATGTACACAGCTATGATTTAATTTAAAAAAAAAAGAAAGAAAAGAAATGGAGACTTAGTTGCATTGAGCATGACTGAGTGAGAATATGTCCTAGAGGATTCCCGTAGCATCCCATCTGGAGGCACAGAGAACAGTGGTATCTCACTCTTCCCAAAAGTCAATTTCATCGCTACAAGTGTGGGGGTCACTCCTTGGTGTGGGCAGGTCATATGTGGGCCAAGATGGAAAAATGTTTCCATTGGCTATTAATCTAATGATTTGATCTTGCATCGATAACTCTTAATGGAATCAGTTCTTTCATTTGTGGTTACAGAATTGTGATTTCTGGTGGTGACCATTCTTTCTACAATTACTATTAATACTTAGCATTCTCCTATCAAAATGTTTCCTTACCAACTGGGGCTGTCAGTTACCCTCCATTTCAAGCAGAATACTTGTTTAATTCATTCCCTTTAATTAGCAACTTTCAGAATAAAGATTTAGTATAATAGTAACCAGTAACCTTCAATGTCAGTGAGGAATTTTTTGCGTATTTACTCTTTTTTTCTTTAAAATGTCATTGTGGCCTCACAGAGTTTTACACTTTATAAAAATGTCAATCAATTATAGCATATGAATTTTGGGGAACACATTGAGATCATAGTGGATCTTACTCAGTACAAATTCAAGCCAGGTTGTTAGTGGTAAAGTTGAATTTTATCTCAGGCTGGTAGGACTTGAAAAAATTCCTTTACACCAAAATAATAGATGGATAGATTCTATTGTCTTGCTGACTATGATATGAAAGTCTCTACTTACATTTGAGATCTTCAAATAGAATATTGGTCCCTATAAATTCAAGAAGGGATCAGTAGGTTTTTGAGTCATCCACCTCATCATGGTAATTGAATTTGCAAGAATGAGTCAATTCTCCAAGAGAAAAAATATAAAGTAATTAAAATGAGGACCTGCATGCCTCCAAAGATGTTTCCTGGAGTCCTTGGCCACACAGATACTTATAAGGGAATCAATTTACAAATAACCAGCTGCTCCTATGCATGTGACCTCCTAGAACTGATCTGATGACACTCCATTTCTGAGTTCTCCTCCCTGAATTTCTCTCTCATCATTATCCTTCTCTCATTTTACAAAGGGGGGTCATACCCTTCATCCATCTGCCCATCGGTCTATTCATCCATGCATCTGTCCTCCTATCTGTCCATCCAAACATACAGAATTTTATTCTGCTTCATTTCCTTCAGGGTAAACACCTTGAGCTCCCAGAGCAAATGGAAAATCTGACACTGTACAGCTTCTTCAAGAAATGTTAAAGTACATGAGCCTTATCTCCGATAACAAACAAATGACGGTAAGGCCTCAGCTTTACCCTTTCTTTCCTTTCTTTTTTATTTTTCACTCCTTTTTGCCCCTACACTGGGCTCATAATTTAGAACCAAGAGAGTTATCACAGAGATGGGTATTAACACATTTGTTTGAGCTTCAACGTCAACCTATATTTTCTGATTGGTAACTTTGGCAATGAAAGCTGTGTTTGACAAGTAAATTATATAGTGAAAATTTCCTATAAACTAAAGGTACAGTTCCATAATTTTGGCAAAAATAGGTTTAAGACATACATATATTCACTGTATGATATTAGATCCTTTTAAATCTTTTAATCATATGGAAAAATTTACATGTCCTCTTAAAAGGGTGTGAGGTGGCAGATACATTTCAAAATTATTTCATTAGAGAGTCTATGAATAAAAACATCTAAGGTCCTTCCTGTGAGTCAGAAGACAGGAAAAGACTGAAAGGAATCAGAAAAAGTCAGAGGCATAAAGACAAAGCCAGAAGAGAAGGCAGAAAAGACTCCAGGAGGTAAAGTGCCCCACATTTCAGAAAGGTCCAGGGGAACAGGAATCACAGGGTCATCTGTGTGAGGCCAGGTCTTGTAGTTGGGATGGAGTTGATAGTCTGTTTAGATCACTCAAAAAGCTAGGTAGTGATGTTGCTGCTAACAACAGGAAGAGCAATTCAAAATATTGAGCAAAGACTAGTGGCATATGATCTGGAAAGATGGGTAGTGGGGGAGGAATTCACCTTTGGGATGAGAACAATAGTATAGGTCTTCCTCTGGAAGCAGCAGACATGAGGAAAGGAGGCGGGAAGTAGCCGGCTGGACAGGAAGGGAGTGGTCAGAACCTCTACCACGAGCTCACAAGTGTGGATCTTCTCCAGAAAGCACAAAGTGAAGCTCTGGGATGAGAGAGGCAATTGGGAGGAGAGCAGAGACGTGACTGCTCAGTAGAGTATACCAAGAAATCCATAATATGGAGGTGGGTAAAAAGAACCACTTTAGGATCCTTGCCTATCCTAGATTTCCAATGAGTTATATACATGTAATTTTGTCACTGCTTACTCCTTTAAGATTTTTGTATTTTTAAACTTTCCCACAATAGACAAGGAGTAGAGAAATTTTTTTTTCTTTTAGCTGTCGCCCTGGGTAGAGTACTGTGGCATCACAGCTCATAGCAGCCTCCAACTCTTGGGCTTAAGTGATTCTCTTGCCTCAGCCTTCCAAGTAGCTGGGACTACAGGCACCTGCCACAATGCCAGGCTGTTTTTTGGTTGTAGTTGTCATTGTTGTTTGGCAGGCTAGGGCTGGATTCGAACCCACGAACTTCTGCATATGTGGCTGGTGCCCTAGCCGCTTGAGCTACAGGTGATATAGGTGTCAAAGATAAACAAATCTAAAGTGACAAAGACAGATTTTAATTGATTTTAATCAGGCCTATTTTTAAAATAAAAGCTCCATCCTCACCATTCTCCCCCTCAAAAATCAAGAAAGGCGCAGATAAACAATGTCATCAGCGAATATTATTGGTATTACGATATATATCATAATAAACATAAATGAAGACTGTATTGCAGTTAAGTGGAGTAACTCAGCAGTTTTCGGTTTGTTTTGTCAGTCTGAAGTGTTCACAGGGATGTCCTCTTGAATAGCAGACTGGTAATTTGAGGCAGTGCACAGCTGAGCAAACCAGCCGGCGCGGGCAGCACTCTGTCCAGCTTAAGTTGTGCTGGTCTGGAGGAGGATGGCTTCAATGATGAGCTGCATAGAAGATGCATGTTCTTGACAAAGACAGTAAAAACTGGGCATGCGTAGGAAACACTGGATGTAACCACACACACACACACACACACACACACACACACACACACACACTTGCCAAACCAAGATTTGACACCAGTAGAGGGCAACCTTCTCTAGGGTTTTGATTTTAAAGCCCTTGCTCCTCAAACACACAGGCACTTCTACAGTATATTTTTTTTCTCTTACAGGTGATATAGGTGTCAAAGATAAACAAATATAAAGTGACAAGGACGGATTTTAATTGGTTTTAATCGGGTCTATTTCAATGCTATTGCAATAAGGAAAAGAGCCCAGCGTGAACTGAGCTTAACTTCGATTTGTACAAAGGTGACTGGGCATTTTAGAGAGAAACCAGGATAGGGAGGGAGAGAGTGGGGACTGGGTAGAGTTAGGGGGAGTTAGTCCTGGTGAAACTCATCTGAGTTTGCTGCTGGTGCTTATGGAAATTGGGTTCCTATCCTCCCACAGAGACTGGGGAACAGGGGCCCTGTCTTCAGAGGCTGGTTGGAACAGTAAATTCCTCTGCCAGCCTTCAGTTTTTCTAGACAAGCATCTAAAGGGGTGGAGGGTAGGGCCATCCTAAGGACATGGGCTTGAGCTGTTAGAAATTGTTAATGTTTGTTCCTGTCTTATAAATCAAGGTTCATGCCTCATTGCGAAAATTCCCAGAGAATGCTGGCTAGAGCTTGGTCAAGAACACAGTCTTTGTCACAGTGGAGGGCAGTAATATTAGTTTTATTTGCAAAAGTATAATTTCACTACCTCCTTCTGCCAACAGGACAACATTGGTGCTTCCTGATGACTTACTGATGCAATTCTGCTTTGGAGATGCTTCAAAGAACTTGAGAGACAACTCAAGAAACAGTGGTTATCTCTTTTTGGGGGGAACTATCTTGATCCTGTCCCCTTAAATGAAATCCTTAAGAATTGAATCAGTCACCTGTGTTTCTGCTGCCTACTATCCATGCCCGTTCTTTTAGTCAAGGCGCCATGCTATGCTTTGTCAAACCATGAGTTCTTAGTCTCTGTCCTCAGTGCAGGGTGACATGCTAGCCTGGCCCAGCCCTTCAGAATGCCACATGCCTCTAATCACAGGTGCTCCAAGTATCACCTGGGAACCTGACTCAGGCCTACAGCCAACTCGAGGACTTCTGAAACTGTGGAGAAGACAAGCTGTTTTGCTCACTACCCTGCCAGTATATGAAGGCTGAAACCTAGGGGCTTCCTGGAGGAAAGGGGCCCAACCAAGAGGAGGACAGACTGAGTCTGGTGACAGCTCTCAAACTCTGGGAGTCAGCACTTCCTGTTTATATTATTTTGTTTTGTTTTAGTCTATTTTAAAATATTTAAGATAGTCAAGAAGATTGTTTTAATGAGTACCCATGCAGTCTGAGCAATAAGAGATTATCAATGACATTGAATCCATAGACTCTTCAGTTCTATAAGTCAAAAGATCCACTTTGTGTAAATTGGTTTGAGCTGTGGCTCTGCCCCTCGAAACAAGAGTTCAAATGGAATTTATGCATATCTAATAATGTCTATTCTAGGTCGGCCCAAAGGCACAGTGTAAAAATAAATAAATATTAAGTGATAAATAAATAAATGCATAGGGTACCAGTCACAGTTTGGATTTTAGTCAAGCTGATTTTTGTATCCTTTTGAAGCATAAGGGCGGCTTATGCTTATCCCAGTGAACCTGGACCCTATACTCGCTTACAATTGTCTTGTCTTACAATATTCTGCCTAGATCAGCTAAAGACCCTTTTTAACCTCAGAGAAATGTTCTTTTCTGACTGACCATAAGACTATTATTAGAAGCAAAAAATACAAAGCTACCCCTGGCTCTGACCTTGTCTCCCTCCACTGCCTGCCCTCCAGTGTCTGGTTCACACTATAGCCCTGCCAGGTGCCTGACAAGCTCTGTGTTTCTCATGGCACTTTCCAGACCTGTCCCAGTGACCCCAGTGGTCCCAGAAATGCCTTTGTAAGGTCTCAGCAAGCTAGGGCAAGCTAGGGCACTAGCACTGACTCCCCTACTTCAACATGGTTTCTCTTTTTCTGAGAGCCTCACTGAAGAGAGGGAGCTTGTCAGTTCTACCTGAGCTAAGTCTGTGCTTGCCCTCCAGTTTTCCAAAACAATGTATAGACACATATTTAGGCAGTACAACTATAAACAAGAGTGAGGGTGATTAACAGAATTCCTATATCATGACTACTCTGGAGATGAGGGATGATGGGGAAGGGGGCTTCAAAAGTAGTGGTGATTTACAATTTCTTCACCTGAGGGTTGATACATGGGTACTTACTTTAGTGTTCTCTAAACCTGCAGTCCCAAACACCCAGACTGTGGACCAGTACTGGTCCATGGCACATTAGGAACCAGGATGCACTGCAGGAGGCGAGCAGTGGGTGAGGGCGGGAAGCTTCTTCTGTATTTATCGCCGCTCCCCATCCCGTGTCTGCATCGCAACCTGAGCTCTGCCTCCTGTCAGATCCCCACAGCCCTGGTCTGCGGAAAAATTGTCTTCCAGGAAACTGGTCCCTGGTGCCAAAAAGGTGGAGATTGGGGTAGCGGCTGTGGCTCAAAGGAGTAGGGCACCGGCCCCATATGCCAGAGGTGGTGGGTTCAAACCCAGTGCTGGCCAAAAACTGCAAAAAAAAAAAAAAAAAGGTGGAGATTGCTGTTCTAAACTATATGTGTGTGTGTGTGTGTGTGTGTGTGCGCGTAAATATGTAATATATAGATATCTTTTATATACTTTCTGATGTATATTTATCTTTAAAACATAAGAATATCTATTATTCTAACCCAAAGGTTAAAACATCTATTGTTTTAACCCAAAGGTTATTCTCCAATAATGCCTTTTTTTTTTTCATTTATCAATAAAAAAAATTTATTTAACCCCTTCCAGGTGATATTATAGACACTGGTCCTAGTCTTCCTTGTTCACTGCTCTTAACATTAAGTTCATGAGAGATAAAAGAGTAAACACAAGGTGTGGCGCCTGTGGCTCAAAGGAGTAGGGCACCGGCCCCATATACCAGAGGTGGTGGGTTCAAACCCAGCCCTGGCCAAAAACTGCAAAAAAAAAAAAAAAAGAGTAAATACAAAATATCTAAGTGCTAAATACGTACTGTTATTCACGCCACCGTGGCGTGAAAGTTCATCATCATGGTGGGGTGACAGTAAGTGGTAGTGTGTGTATGTGTGACAGTGAGTGTGTGTCTGGGGGGGTAGTGAGTGACAACATGTGTGTGACTGTGATAACATATATAGCAATGACAGCAGGTGAAAATGTGTGTGAGGGTGACAGTGAACAACAGTGTATATATGTGTGACAATGAGAGGATATGTAAAGGTGACAGGGAGTGACAGTGTGTGCGTGACAGTGAGAGGATATGTGAGGGTGACAGTGAGTGTCAGTGTGTGTGTATGACAGTGAGAGTCTGTGTAAGGGTGACAGTGAGTGACAGTGTGTGTATGTGTGACAGTGAGAGTGTATGTAAGGGTGACAATGAGTGACAGTGTGTGTGTATGACAGTGAGAGCCTGTGTAAGGGTGACAGTGAGTGACAGTGTGTGTATGTGTGACAGTGAGAGCATGTGTAAGGGTGACAGGGAGTGACAATGTGTGTAGGGATTATAGTGAGTGACAGCATATGGAGGTGTGACAGGAAAGCGTGTGTAGGACTAACAGTGAATGACGTGAATGAGATAACTAACAAGTAGTGAAAGCATGTGTAGGGTGACAATGAGCGACAGTATGTGTAGGGTGACAGTGAGAGCAAGTGTAGAGTGACAGAACATGTAGGGGGTGACAGCGAATGACAATGGGTGGAGTTGACAGTGAGATGAATGAATGAGAGCAGTGTTGGGGAGCTAGTGAGTGAACACGTTTGCACTGCTGGTGGGAATGCAAATTATTACATTCCTTCTGAAAAGATACATGGAGAACACTTAGAGATCTAAAAATAGATCTGCCATTCAATCCTGTAATTCCTCTACTGGGCATATACCCAGAAGACCAAAAATCACATCATAACAAAGATATTTGTACCAGAATGTTTATCGCAGCCCTATTCATAATTGCTCAGTCATAGAAAAAGCCCAAGTGCCCATCAATCCACGAATGGATTAATAAATTGTGGTATATGCACACCGTGGAATATTATGCAGCCTTCAAGAAAGATGGAGACTTTACCTCTTTTATGTTTACATGGATGGAGCTAGAAAATATTCTTCTTAGTAAAGTATCTCAAGAATGGAAGAAAAAGTACCCAATGTACTCAGCCCTACTATGAACCTAATTTAGGGCTTTCAAATGAAAGCTATAACCCAGTTACAACCTACGAATTGGGGGAAGGATAATGGGAGGGGAGGGAGGGGAGTAGAGGGAGGGTGATAGGTGAGATTACACCTGCGGTGCATCTTACAAGAGTATCTGTGAAACTTAGTAAATGTAGAATGTAAATGTCTTAGCACAATAACTAAAAAAATGCCAGGAAGGCTATG
>CAUYPK010028444.1:0-10169 GCA_963574355.1 Loris lydekkerianus | reverse complement strand
CCTTGAAGGGATGGGGATATTTCCCTAAGTGGAAACAGAGGAAACTAATTATAAGCTGAGGGAATCAAGTAAGGGCTCAGAAAAAAATGTACAGGAGACATGAAGGAGGGAGGGGTGGGGAAAGGAAGAGCAGAGAGAAGGTAGGAGGGAGGGGTGGGGCCTTGGTGTGTGCCACACCTTTGGGGCCAAGACACGATGGTAAGAGGGACTTTACGTAAACTAACAAATGCAATCAGTGTAACCTGGTTTCTTGTACCCTCAATGAATCCTCAACAATAAAAAAAAAAAAAAAAAAAGAAGAAGAAGAAGAAGAAAAGAAAAAAATGCAGAAATACCAGAGCTCCCCCTGGCAGAAAGAGAAAACCCCAGTTGGGAGAGAAAAGCTCTGTGTGTCTGTCTGTCTTAGGGCTCTTTGTCCAGGGGTATATGTAGTCCCATGGGGCCCTCTGTAGTTACCTTCAGCTTGTCTGGGACCCTCTGTGAAGTATCTGGGATACTCAGTAGTTACATTGGGCGCGCTTGGGACCTGTCAGGGACACGAATGAATGGCTGCAATGCCTTTCATTCCCAGGCCGAGGAAACTTACATGAAATTGACCAGGCCTGGAAAATGGGGGTTCCCTGTTCAGCCATAAGAGCAAGGGGAGGGAACCTAAGGTGTCTCCCCAGCGGCTGTCTGCCCCTCCTGCTACTGGAGCCTCCCGCAGGGCACCCCTGCCCACCTGCCATCCCGCTGGTTCCTCCGCTCGCTGCCACCACATCAATACCGCCAAGGCGGAGGCAGCAGGTCTGGGCCGCCACCCGTCGGCCAAGCTCCACAAGCTGGCTGAGACGCCACTTGTCCCGTATCGTCACGGTCACTGTACGCCAGTATGTTTGACCTCTGGAGGGAGATGCCAAGACATTCTGGGGTTTTATTCCCTCGTCTGTCTTGCCAAACATTTTCCAGAAGCCCTTTTTTAACCCATGGATATGTTTTAAACAAATCCATTTAAACTTTTCTACTGTCTGTACCAAACATCTGGGCTTTGGAGTAGGGGGCTGGGAATAAAAAAGAGGGAATCTGGATTTGAGTTCTTTTTGAAACCATTCAGTTAATTCAGCACTTAATGCTTAGAAAATTCTTTCTGAAATTGTCTTTCAAGCACTTGAATTTAAATTTGGGATCTTGCTGGTGCATAGCTGAAGACACGGGGATTCCAGCCCCTCTGAAGGGGCACGAGCTTTGCTGGTTAGCTGGACACCCGCCCCCGTAATGCCGGTGGCCCTCGCGGCTTCTCCCACGTGGCTTCGGCAGCACAGAGACTCCACGGACTCGGCACGACCGCGCTCCTTTCACTCCCCCACACCCAGAGGCCGTGCAACCGTCAGGCCCTCAGCAAGGTGGTGACCCCTGGGTGGGCGCAGAGCCCTGGGTGGGCGTCTCGAATCTGAGAGCAGGCCTCCTGGAGACTGGGAGAAACCCCTAAGGTTCGATCCCCCACCCTCTAGGCAGTGTCACAAGGTTTTCGAAGTAACATATAAATTAAATATTTAAGGAATAAAGGTTCCCATTTTAAAAGGGGAGGGTGGGAGCAAAAGCCGCTGAGAAAGAAATGTTGGTGGTAAGTCGACTGTCCAGGAGCCAACTGCCAGACGCCCCGCTCACTTCTCTCGGGGCCAGCAGGGGGCGCTGTTGTCATGCACATGTGACCCTTCCCGCCCAGCCTGCTGAGCTCTGAGCTGGTCTTGTTAGGAAAGGATTTCATACAGGTGGGACAGTTTAGGGTAAGGTTAAAAGCACTAGACTCGGAGTCAGGAGACTCGGTTTTAACCCCAGCAATACCCCTTGGCAAGTGACTCCTGGTGAACCAGCTTAGAGTCTAAAGAATCAGGGGGGAGGGGGCTGCACTAGTAAAAATTAGCATTTTCCATTTACTGAGTATATGGGCAGGACTTCAGATCCTTAGTATCTGTGTCATTGGGGGCAAGTTATTTGATCTCTTTAAGACTAAGTTTCCTTATTCACAAATTAGCAATAATAAATCTTCACAGGATTATTTGGAAGATTAAATGTACATAAAGAGCTCAGCATGACATCTGACATGTATGTGTTAATGAATGCCTATTATCATCATTTATGGATTCATTTCATCTTCACAACAATCCTGCAGGGTAATTAGCACATCTTTTTCCTACTCTATAAATGAGGAAGCTAAGGCTTAAAGAAGTTCAAAATGTACCTACGGTGACCCAGCTCAAAATCACATAATGTGGATTTAAATTCAGATTCAATCTTTCTACTACACTCTACTAAGCATTTTTTTTTTATTATTTTAAAATATAGCATGTACTTTTATTTATTTTAGTTGCCCTTCTGTCCAATAGATGACTAAAAGTTTATTTCTCCTGAGACTTTGTGCCCTCTGAGAAACATCTTTCTTTCCCCATCCACCCTCCTCCCCACCCCAGCCTCCAGTGACCACCACGCTACTCTCCACTTCCATGAGTTTCACTGTTTCAGATTCCATCTATAAGTGAGATTATGTGACATTTATTTTTCTGTGCCTGGCACAACATCCTCCAAGTTCATCCTCATCACAGTGACAGAATTTCTGGTCTGTCTCTCACCTTTTCTCCTCCATAACAGGGACCCACTCAAACCCTTGTTGGAAATGCTCTAAGCTTTCTCTTTGTTCTTCCTAAATAAAATCTTTCTTTGTTACCCTGAAAAATAACACAAGTGACAGAATTTCCTTCCTTTTTAAGACGGAATAGTATACCATTTAAGTATTCTTAATGATACAGAATACTGTGTTTTAACTGTTGCAGTTTTTTCACTATAACCAAGCAATAGAAATAACTAAGTTGGAAGGAGAGACAGACATTCACAAGATGCCAAGTGTATCTCCCCTAGGATCAAAACAGTCTGGAAGGAGGAATGGAGTCAGCTTTGGAATTTGCAGGTTGGAATGAGCTGCCGTAAACCAAGCTCTTAGCAGCTTTACTAACTCTGTACGAGGATGTAACAAGCCACTTTTCATCTAAAGATCTCTGAAGGAGCAGTGTTAAGTCAAGTGCTATTGAATAAAGCCTGACAAATTGCCATCCAGAAAGTCTCTGCTCCACCATTGAACTTAAGCGTCTTGTTCTTCATCCAGGTGTGTGGAGGCTCCCCCAGGGGAAGGGTCCTCCTACTGCTGGACTGAGCCAAGCCCCACTTTCCACCTTGGGTTTAATAAATAGCACCACATACCTCTGCCTGCACACTCCCATCTCTGTACTCAGTACACAACACATTTTGTTTTCACCTCTCCCACAGCCCTACCATGTTTGTATTATCATCCCTGCTGGCAGTTGAAGAAACAGAAGCCTAAAGGTGATGACCCTGTGAGTAAGCAACTGAGTTTAGGACTGAACCAGGATTGCTGGACTCCAAAATGCCCTTCCCTTCCACCCCTCGATTTCACCTCTGTAGGTCAAGCTACTCCATTTCTCTGGGAGGTCACTGGGGCTGTTCTATGATTACCTTTCGCCTGGTTTTTATAAACAGTATTCATTCTCAACCCCTCTTTGTCCTTTCTCCTGAAAGAAGTCTGGAATACATTTCCTTATGTGCACTAACTCCAGGGTTCTGGATAAAATTTGCATTCTGGGCACAATAAGGTGCATTGCAGTGGGTTGGAAAGTGGAAGCTTTTCTTCTCCCTCTAGCCTTGGCAGCAGAGACGTGAGCTGCCCAGAGAAAAGACTTTTCACAGTACCCTCCGTTCCCCCCTAGCAGTCATCATCTCAGTGCTAAGGAGGGTCTGTGAGATTAGAACCAGTTCTATGGCTGGTAGCAGAATGTCCCTGACTCTGCACCACAGCTGCAGCAGTGAACCTGGAAGCCAGGAGCAGATGCCTGGTCTTTCCAATAACTTTGCAAGCACCTAAATCTCTGAAATACTTCAAGAGATTCCTGGTTTCCTTTCTGAACACTGATGATTAACTTCTGCTGGTTGCTTCTTTTCTTCTAAATGCTCCTTAAATATAAGGACCATCTGTGGATTCCAGGTCCACCCTTCTTGACTTCCGACTTCAAAACTATTCCTGAGAGATCGCTTATATCTGTAGCTTCAGTTGTCATTTGTATGCTGATTTTTTCCAGTTTGACATTTTAAGCACAGAACTCTGAGTGAGCTCCCCATTCATAAAGCCGAATCTGCGCTGGACGTGTCACGTGACTGTCCCACGTACTTCCTGCCCAGGGCACCATCTCTACTGCACGCCACCTCGAGGCATAGGGGTGTAAAAGAGCCGTTTTATTACACGCACAGATTCTGTGGGTCAGAATCTCACAGAGGACACCACCAAGATATGTAATACACCATGTCCGGGACCTCAGCTAGAAAGATTGGAAGTTCACATTTAAGAAGAAGGAAGGGTAATCATCTGAATGTACTTTGTTGGCTGGGACCTCAGCTGGGCTGTTGGCTGGAGGACCTTCCGGGGGGCCTCTCCACATGGTCTCCACATAAGCCAGGGTCACTTCCTCACATCCAGTAACTGTTCTGAGAGTGAGCATCCCATGAGGGCAAGGTAGACGTGCACGCTATTTTATGATCTAAGCTCAGAGGTCACGTAGCATCCATTCCATCAAATTGTATTGGTCAAGACAATCACAAAGACCCACCCGGTTCAAAGGGAAGGAACACAGATCACCATTGCTCAAGATGGACATGTCAGAGTCAGATTCTAAGAAGAGGAGGTGGGAGGCAAGATCAAGTTGGAATCCTTCACAGAAAATATGAACCACCACACATCTGAAACCATTCAAAACCAAAACTATCATTTTTCCTGCTTCCCAAATCTGCCTTCTCCTTATTCTTGACCTTAATGAGTATTTCCCTTATTACTTAGGCAATATTATTTTTTTACTGTTAGGGGTAATGTCATTATCGTTCAGCTGCTTGAGCCAGAAACTCAGGGGTCAATACTGAATCCTACCTACCCAATCGCTCCAAAACCTCCTCCAAGCCCATTTAATCTATTACTCAATTCTTCTAACACTGCCCTTCTAAACATACCTGGAACCCACACATCTTAGTCCTTTTATGCTACTTTTATGTTATAACAAAATCACCACAGATTGGGTAAATTACAAAAACACACATTTATTTCCCACAGTTCTGGAGAGGAGAAAGTCAAAGATTGAGGGACTTCTTGATGTGTCATCCCATGCAGGAAGGTGGAAGGACAAGAAGGGGGGACAGAGAGAGACAGAGAGAGAGCGAGTATGTTAAAGTGGCTGAACTCCGCCTTTTATAACAAACCCACTCCTGCAATAATGGCATTAATCCCTTCACTCTGTCCTGCGGCCTAAACATCTGTCATTAGGCCCTACCTCTCAACACTATTGCCTTGGAAATTAAGTTTCCAACACATGCTGTTGAGGGCCACATTCAATCAAAGGGATCATCATCTCCTTCGTCCCTATGGCCACAGTTGGGCCATCAGATAGGCTCCATGTCTCGCTTTGCTTCTGCCCCACTTTCCACCAACCATCAGCCTCAACCGCCCTCCTGGAGCTGCTGCTATCAGAGGCCTTTTCTTAAATGCAAATCAGATCAAGCCACCATTTGCCTGAAAACTCTTCACTGGTTCCCCAATTTCCCTGATTTGCTGTACCAAGCCATCTACACCAGCTTCTTCTCTGCCTCCATCTCTTGTCAGTCACTCTAAGAGCTGTTCGACTCTCCAGCAGCACAGAGCATGTGTATGTCCCCAGACTCCCTCCCTGGTCACTCCTGTCCTGCTGCGCGGCCCTTCTGCAGACACTTCCACTTCTTCCACTTCCTCCTGGTCCCGCAAGACTCAGCCAAGTAATTCCCTCCCCCGGAAGATTTCTCCAGGTCTCTTTGCCTGTTGATTGCTTTTTCTTCATATTTCACTTAACCATTCATTAGCTTACTTTGATTTTAACTATCTTTTTAATTCTGATTGTTTTGAGGACATTATGTTATGCAGAAATTAAAGCTGGAAGGAACCTCAGCAATTATGTAATCTGACACTCGTAACCCCCAGTCCTCCAAAGTGAATGTCTTACAGTCTGTATCTAGAGCACCCCAGGGCCTCACATGCAGTAACAATTCAGTGTGTTATTTAATTGAGTAAATATCCAAAATTTTCTAACCAAATTTGGAAGTTATGGTTTGGGGAAAGCAGAACATGATGGTCAGCCTAGTATGAATAGAGAATCAAAAGTAGGGAGATAGATAACTTTTACCTCAGGCCTCCGGGAAAACATGCCCCTCTCTGCCAAAAATACAGGGGACAGGTGGATTTGTCTTTTTTACAAGGTTTTCTATTTCCTTTTCCTGATTTCTCTTATTTAGGAATGATTTGGATGTTTTCTGACTCTGCATATTTGCTCCAACTTTGTCCTCTTTTATGCCATCTTCTTGAAATGAGAAAAAAACAAATGACAGGATTCATGGTAACAAGAAAGTCACTTGAAAACTTCAAAACATGTAAGATCTTTTTTTTCTCTCTTCCTTTCTCAGGAGTACTGGATTCCATCTTCATTCCAGTAATGTTGTGGAAGATAGGGTTTTATGTGGACAAAGAAAACTGCAACACGCCTTCAAGGTAAACATGGATGTTTTCATATTTTATAAACCACATTCCTGATAAATAAAACTTCTACCAGCTCTTCAATTCCACAGCTAGGCCTTTAATTTAAAAGCTTTCTGGCCAAAGGCAGAGTATTGAAATAGTAGAGATCGTTGGTTCCCTAGAATGAAGATGAGGGAAACGTTAAAAATAGAAGGGACGACATAGTACAAGGAAGTGGCTGCTTCCTTCCCTCTTTCACCTTCTGCAGAACAGAAAAAAGCCAAGATCCTCTCTGTTGTGACCAGCAGCATTTATCAGCGTTTCCTGCTGTCACCACCATGATATATAGGGCTTTAAAAAGGAGAAACCCGGGAAACTGCTTAGATCACTTTCTCTAGCTGAATGCGGGAAGGAGTGACAGCTCCACCGAGGGTGAGTTCCAGCTGCGTTTCAACCATAATGTGCAGAAAAGATTGAATCCCTGTGAGAAGGAAAGACTAAAAACATAAGGAGAGGCCAAAAGCGTACAGTGGCTTTTGAAAATCACAAAAACATACACCTTTTAGTACAAAAATAACATTATATTGTAGAAAATATTGTTTAATACTAACAAAATAAAGACCTCACATAATCACATGACCCAGATGGAAATACTGTTACTATTTTAAAGCCTATCCCATCCATTTCTCTCTCTCCACCCCCTTCCCCCCATGTGTATGTGCGCATGTGTGCAAATGTGTATGTAAACCTGGATTCAAATGCATGTGTTAACAAAATGAGATCATACTCTATATGTTGCTTTGTAACCCATTTTCATAAATATTTTTCGATGCATTATATATAGGGGCAGCATATGCCCATGTGAAAAGGTGCAGCACTTCCCCAGTTCTCTGCTGTTGCTTAGCAATGGCTTTTTAATGATAGAGCTTTTGGGATCAGTGGTTGGCCAAGAAGGAAGCTAAAGCTACTTTGGATGGGAATTAGGAGAAAACTGAGCAACCCAAGGGCACAAAAATCTGGCCATTTCCACCCAGCATGGACTTCTCTCATGGACAGTCTGTTCAGAGCTCCTGATTCGGCTGGCAGAGACTCGTCAGGCGGCCATCACCACCTCACGGCTACCCCTCCAACCCTGTTTCCTCCGTTTCTTTTCCTAGGTCTTACTGTACAGTAAACCTTTTGGCCTCCAAACTCTGCCTCAGTCTCTGCTTTCTTGAGAAACCACTGACATATTTCCTCTTTGGAATGCCAACAGTTAATTTTCTGATTTGGCTTATGAGTAGGGTTATCACATAAAATACAGGGCCCTCAGTTAAATTTGAGTTTCAAATAAACAATGAATGATTTTTTTTAAAAGCATAAGTATATTACATACAATACTTCAGATATACTAAAGAAAAAAAAATCATCCATTGATTAAGTTCAAATGTTAACTGAGAATTTTTTATTTTTTTAATTCTGAAAATTTTTATTTTACCAATCCCATCAAGAAAAAAGAAACGTGTGGTTTCTTTACAGCTATATATGACATACCATCTACTCTATTCCTACAGGAGAGAACTTTCATCTTGAACAGGCAAAAAGGGGAAGCTGCTTACAGCGTTCCATTTTTGATGATTGGAAGAACTTTTTAACTTTCTGGTTTTATACATTCCAAATTTGGTTTAGCTTTTTCTTTCCTCATGGTTCTAGGGACAGACGCTGCAGGCAGATCTATGTTATGACCCACAGCATCTGGCCCTGCCCCTTGGGTCAGGGTTTCTGGTGAATTGGCACAGGGAAAGGAGTGAGAATCCTATATATTTACCTGCTAACTCAGCTGCTGACTTCAGGGCTTATCTTTCTGCCTATGTAACTTGTCTCATCAACCAGATCATAAGATCCTTGAAAACACAGGCCCCATGTCATATAATTCTTTGTTTCCCCAGAGGCTCTTTGGAGAGCAGTGCTTTCTCAGGAAACTCTGGACAGGTCCAGCAAGCCCACAAACCTCCCAGAAAATAAGGGCATTGTTTAGTGTCAGGTAGATGAAAATTATATGTGTACAATTGCTTACAATAGCTTCAGGATACTTGGGTCCTCAGAAAACTCTGTTCAGTAAGCCCCCCTAGAAAAAAATATCATTGTTATTCCCATTTTGCAGGATAAAATGAGATAGGTGATATGTCCAAGGTCACAGAAACAGTGAACCAAATATTTATGCCATGTTCTTAGTAATTGAAATCCTGACGTTCTTCATGTCCACAGAAAGCACAGAATATAATTTTATCAGTTTCAAAAGAATACCCTGAAGTTATTTTAACAACACTTCAGATGAAGGAAAATGACAGACCACAGTGTGTGAGGAGTCCCTTGGGCATTTCTAAGCTGAATGGAGAAAAACGATGAGATTCTAATTGTCTCAAAGTCTTACTCATTGCAGCAGTATAGCTGGGGAGCTTGGTGGGGAATAAAATAAGGATTAAATAATTAACTTTAAGGTAGGTTTCCTTTAACTCTACCTGCATGCTGATTGAGCTATTGCCAGAAGTCTACTCTCAGGCTAGCGCTGTCCTCGCATCTTTGGAGTTTCTAGAAGTTCCACTGCATTTTCCAGATCATGTGATGAAATCAGGGGAAACAGCCCTTGTGGAGCACCCCCGCCGAAGTTTCCATTTAGCACCTGAGCCTTGGCCTGATCTGGTCTGAGCAGATGGTCTAACTCTGCTGTCAGCACTATTAGAAAAAAAGAGAATTTCCTTCTTCCTTAGAAATACAAATTGCCCTGCTAAAAAATAAATCCAGTAGACTAAAGCACAACTCATGAAAAATGAAGTAGGTTATGACCATTCACATTACAAAAGGATTCTTTGTTCAAATCACTTCCTTATGAAAAATCCTCCAAATGCCCATTGCTCTTGACACAGAACTTGTTAGTATCACAGTAGACCCTGACAGTCTGGGTCACCTCCAGCCCACCCATCATTCAGTGCCTAATACCCCATACTCGAATTGCACCTGCCTACCAGCTTAGGCTTTGGAAAGGACACAAAACTTTATACTTTTGTTCATGCTATAGTGTGAGCCTTAAATGCCATGTTCGTCATTTCTACTTAGAAAACTCCTACTCACCTCTTAAACCCAGCTGTGTTTGTACGATGAAGAATTTAACCTTACCCCAAGAGAAAGTCTGGTCTTTGCCTTTAGCTTCTAGGGATAGTCTCTGAGCCCTTGGAGTGTCCTACCTGGTAGGAGTATCTTTGTTTGCTGGGGAGCCTTGAGCTATGACAGATAGTCTAACCCTATGATTTAGGATGTTTTCTGGAAGCACCAGATAGTGTTTAGAGTGGACAGTGGACAGACAGACCAATACAACAAGGTAGAGTGGAGGCTCTGGGCCACATGGTGATCAGTTAGCTTGGAAACTGAGATCAAATACACGGGCAATCCATCAGTTAATAATGCCTATATGATAGTGAGTAAAGCAAGCAGACAGCCCTCAGAATGGGAGAAAATATTTGCAGGTTATACCTCCGATAAGGGTCTAATAACCAGAATCCACAGAGAACTCAAATTTCTTAGCAAGAAAAGAACACGTGACCCCATTTCAGGGTGG